>JAODKK010000008.1:19568881-19580742 GCA_026774405.1 Petrocephalus microphthalmus | reverse complement strand
CTTACCCCCATTTTGCAGCCATCTAGCCCTTTCTATGACTTTTTTAGAGCCATTTTAGTGCCCCAAAGTTCGGGTCTAAATTGACTTAAATGGGGTCCGGGTTCGGGGGCAAGTTCGGGTCCCGAACTCGAACTTTGTGGCGAAGTTCGGCCAAACTCGCCAAACCCGAACTTCCAGGTGTTCGCTCAACTCTAATCACAATACCTCCTGCCCTTAACTTAAGAGGAGGTGGGCTATTTATAAATCTCCCTGAAAGCAGCAGTAAGGAGGAGGAGCTCCCATACTCTCTGTGAACTTTCAAATAGATAAACCTTATGATTTAATTTGGTATGGTAGATGTGCATTTAATGCAGCACATATAAATGCAGATGAGAATACGATCAAGTGCCGTACCCGATCTAGTATGCTTATATCTATGGTCATTATCAGGACTCGGCTAAGCGACCAAGCTCTGTACCGGCACATTTGTTCTGGGAGGACTCTGGCTCAGGATTACTTTAATTACAGCGTGGCACTGTGTCATTAATCACACTGACCTTCTCCAGTAGGCCATGGAACCAGCCCCCCTGCTGCTGAGGTTAAACTGTTAGCTAATTTCGCCGGTCTTCCGGGACTCAGCTGAGCACCCAGTCCTCATAAACGTCTCGCTGGATCGATATCATGCCTAGCCTGAGAGTCTGAACTGCTTCTGAGAAGGATGCCGATGTTTATCCTGGTCTTTTGTGCTGCCATAATGTGTGGTTCTTCCCTCCAAGTGCTCAGCCATCGCCCCGGTTACTCCACACTGTCCACTGTTAGCCCCAGGTCCCATCTATCACCACCAATCTGGCACAGTAACCCGACAGTCTGTGCTACTTCTCCAGGTTACTGCACAGGTCTCCTTACTATGGCTCCCTTACTGCCCTAAAGTGACCCCTCAGGCCACACTATACAGCACTGTGCTTCCTGCTACGTCAAAACTGTCTGCGCCTATGCAGGGGCCTAACTGATACCATCCATCTACATTTATACTTTTACATCTTTACTGTGTGACATACTCTTTAGTCCCAAGCGATGGACAAGGGATGCAAATAGCACAATACAAGCATATGGCTGCTGAGGAGTCAATTAGGCATGGAGGCAGCTAGGCTGAGCTTCCAGTGAATGCCCAGGTACAATGTGAGCAGCACTGGAGTAGGGGCTACACAACATCTACCAGACAAAGCAAGGAGCTAATAAGACTATTAGCCTAATAAGACTAAGCAATGACCAGAAGAAAGGGGCACCATTAAGGTGGGACGTTAAGGTGATGAATGACAAGGAAAATGTGATTAAATATCGCAAGCTTCACCGCTGGCCAGAAGTGCAATATAAGAACATTAAGGGATCGTAAAGACGCCCTGGGCTAGTAGAGGAAGTACTGGAACAGACGAGACTTGATGTGTTTTCTGTTGGAGTAGAAAGACTCTGATGACCAGATGTGGTTGGGCAGCTCATTCCAGCAAAAAGGAACCACATATTAGAACCATCTGGAATGATGAGGGAGCTCGTAGTGGCATTGGTTTGCTGACTGCAGTGACATCCAGCACACAGCTAACCCTAACTCTAACCCAAATCCTAACTCTAACCCAAATCCTAACCCTAACCCTAATCCTAACTCTAACCCTAACCCTAATCCTAATCCTAACCCTAAACTCTTACCCCAACCCTAATTCTAAACCCTAACCCCAAACCCTAACCCTTACCCTAATTCCAAACCCTAACTCCAAACCTCAAACCTAACCCTAACCCTAATCCCAACCGTTTAGTGACTCTCCCTCCCCACCTGCTCCCTATTCATTTATTCCCTCCTTTGAACTGCAGTAAGGACTTATATCTGAACGTAGCAGGAAATAGATGGAGCCTCTCCTCCCCGCAGAGCAGAGGGCCTAGATGAGTGCCTGTTTATCCACTGGCTGATCTACCTCTGAAAACTTTTGAATTAAAAAAAAAGCATTCTGCTGCATCCTTCCCCACCGCCGGGCGGCCACAGGCCCGCGGGCCGAGCTCTGAGTGGGTGATGCATGACTTACAGAGCAGACGCAGGAGCCGCTATCAGGGCCTCTTCCCGCGATAATGAGAAGAAGACAAGCCAGGCCTGAGTAATCCATCTCCCCCCGCCCATCCGCAACTCGGCTGGCGACGCGTCATGACTTATTCATAAAGAGCAGCGGAGTGGGGCGGGCTTGGGGGCGGGGGCACTGCGGTCGAGAGAGCCGTAGAGTTCGCGTGCGGCATGTGGCCTTGCCGGGGACAGGAAGCAGGAGGCACCGGTGCGTAACATGGGGCTCTGCGACAGCGCTGTGACAGTGGCCGGCCTGGGAGGGGCACTCTCGCAGCAGGGGCTCGCTGCGGCATGGGCCTTGCCGCAATGCCATCGTCCCCTCCGTGCCGTCATCTGTCTGCGAGACACCAGCTGGCATCTCAATCAGGAGCCACTGAGCCCGAGGGTCTCTGTCACATGAAGTCCCAGGGAAAACACAAGAACACAGCACTCGCTCAACACCCAGGTTCCCTTAGCAAGTCTAATTAATACAGCTGAATCATTAATCGCAGCTCCAGCCAGATTCTTGTCCAACCTTTAATACATGTGAGAGCTCGCCTGTTGATTGGCCAGCAGGCGTGACTGTCAAACAGCGAAGTCCCTCCCCCCAAAAAGAGTCCCGAAAGCTAGATATCCACTGAAGGCCTAGTGGCAGAGACCAGCTGAGGGTTGCAAATATGCATTTAGATAGTATGTGATAATGAGACTTGCAGAGGAATTCCAACTTTGGGTTTGTGTGCTATAGGGTTACAAAGGGGACAAAATGCCAAAATTATCAATGAATTATGGTAATTGGCTATAACTATAGAAACCCCTAAACATGGAGCGTTACAATTAACGTAGCCTGGCACTGGAGAAAGTCAGAATTAATTTT
Source organism: Petrocephalus microphthalmus (assembly GCA_026774405.1). Taxonomy (NCBI): domain Eukaryota; kingdom Metazoa; phylum Chordata; class Actinopteri; order Osteoglossiformes; family Mormyridae; genus Petrocephalus; species Petrocephalus microphthalmus. The sequence goes on along the minus strand of JAODKK010000008.1, from coordinate 19,577,806 downwards.
GTTTTAAAAAGGATGTGAAAACAATAAATCAAAAATTCAGCAATGTTTTAGCAATATGTAGTAATGTGTTGACCAAAATGAATAATTTATGAGGTTATGTAAATTGCACAAAATGAATGATATAATCCATTCATTTATAAATCATATAAACAGGATTGATCGCGTCTATGGAAATGGCTCATGCTGTGATTATACAGCTGAATGATGGCGCCTTAAATGTCATTTTAGTTTGGGATTTCTCAAGAGATTGGTTTTCCCGTTGCAGCGAGAATGGCGTCCAACTGAGGCAACGAAGCAGACGATTATAATACATAATGCATTCACTTGCACCAGGCGTAAGGAGTTTCTCTTCCGAAAAGAGGCAAACTCTTTATCCATCCTCTCTCTCTCTCTCTCTCTCTCTCGCTCTCTCTCTCACATGCACACGCACATGATCGCGCAATCTCACGCGCGCGAGGACTCGCATTAATTTTAACACTCGATAACCCGCACGCACAGATAATAAAACCGGTTGATCGATCGCGTTTGATTTACTGTAGCGCATTTTTCTGAAAACAAGCGAGATGTCACACGGCGAGATTTAGATCTCACTCACAGTCAGCATACAAAATATCCCTTAGCTGTAATATATTCAGCTCCAATAACACACACACACACACACACACACAGACTCGCGTACCTATTTAAAAGGGGGAAAACCCTAATCCCAGTCATGGCACCCTTAACCCCGACCCAGCCCTGACCTTAACCATAAGTACCCAACCCAAAAAAATTGCATTCACATTTTTTGTATAAAATTGAGGTTATCCAAATGGGGACCTAAAAAATGTCCCCAAAGGCAAGAACGTTTCAGGAACCACACTCTATGGACATTTTGGTCCCCAAATGTGATCTATGCAACCCCTCACCCCTCCACCCCCCCACACACACAAACATACAATAAACTCACCTATATTGCACACAGACTAATAAAAGTAGTTAACACTTTACTTAATGATGCTCTTCATAAAGCTACAAGTCCCGTGTCAAGTTCCCTATGTCAGCATTTATGACAGCCACAAACGTTGGAACAAACCTTTATAAAGGCTTTTGACAAGTTACAGGAATATGTAAGCTCTGTGCACACAGAGCCCGTCATTTTGACTGAGGGTCTTGAAAATTCTGCCATAATCCATTATTATCTATCATTTAAAGTTTATTTTTATTGATAATAAGACATTTAATTGCATTTAATTTTTATTCATTCATTTTTTTTTCATAATCGTAATCAATATACAGATAAAAATGATAGATTATGCATTTATAAGGGCATGGAGAGACAAGGTCACTTTTCACATGAACACCACACGAAGTAGATAAATGATTTTTGATTGTCCCCCCAATAAAATATCTTGCCCCGTAACATAGTTCCTGCTGGCTGGTAAACGTTAAGGAACCTAGCCCCTGGGCCATCTCAGCTGGGAACTTTTGGAGCTCCAGGCCACTGTCTTGTGTCATTTTCTCACCTCAGAACAGGAACTGGGACGCAAAAAGCTCGTAGGTTAACAGCACAATTTCATACGAAACTACACCGCCACACCAAAACAATGGAGGATGGACAAGTTTTGTTAGTTATTGGGCGAATCGATCACAATCAAAATTGGACAGAGCCTTTTATTTATATTTAATTTATACGACCAGCGACATGTTTATAACTCATTATTAAATCTGGCCAGCAGATCGATTTTTCATTTTCCACAGAATAAAAAACGCGTACGTTATTCCGCCAATAAGTGCTGGCAAGTTTCACCGTTGGCATTGGTGATATTAGACAGAAGTATATCGAATTTTTCGATGCACAAATATGGTTACGCAAGCAAAAACGTATTCATTAATGCATTAAATTCAACTGAAGTACAAAAAATCCATCTGCTCCACTTCTACTTCTTTTCCCTGCACTTCCGCGTAACCTCACAGTTTGTGCGGTGTGGTCAACCAATCAAAAAGTTAAGCGTGGTGTGGTCAACCAATCAGCAAACTTATCGCAATAAGACAACGAGGTCGTGCACGTGCGATCAAGGGCCGGACAACAGCTAATCAATATGGAGACTCGCCACCAGCTGGACAGGGGTGTGAATAACTTAAAGTTACAGTAGCTCGCACTCAGTGATATGTCAAAATGACGGACGGCTTTCAGATTTTCCTGTCATTATTAAAGACATTCCGTCAATGACGGAAAATATTCAGTTGACGTGACATCTGGTGATGACACACCACCATAGTTTCAGCTGCCTATAGGATTTACAGATATTACTTTGCAAAGACATTGATTAGTAATGATGAGGCACCTTGCAGCGTATAAGATTTGACAAGAAATGAAATAGTGACTCATTTTATGGACAGTGAACATATATGATTTTATTGGTTGTAACTGAATTTCCAGTTATTCATTTCACGCCATCAATTTTATGAAGTCTATTTTTGTCAAACCCAAACAATCAATGCAATTCTTATTTAGTTTGTAATATCTATAAAAATAATAATAAAAAAATAATCATAATAAAAAAAAAACTTCTCAGGATTGATTATTTCCAGATGCTTTTGTGACACAGATGACGCTGCTGGTCATTGTGGCCCAAAAACGCTCCTCTACAAAGTATCCACCTTCTGTTCTACAGCTGGCTTTACATGGCAAATTAAACTACCTTATGTCACTCTGAAACACTGAGGTGTAGAGTCCGTCTTATAACCTATTATGACACACCTTAATATCAGATAAACCTATGACAGTCCACAGAGGTGATATGTTAACCAGACACAGGGGATTCCAGTTATGTAGGTGCCATGTAGCCTTATTACGAGTGTCCTTAAGTAAAGTGTTGCTTAAAACCACTACCAGGCATGTCATATGTTAGAGTCATGGACTACGGAACCAGGGGGCCCAGGGTAACTTATGGAGTAATAAATAGTCCGGATGTCCGGATAAACAATCACGAAAAAAGTACCTACAAGTAATTTAATGCAAACCGATAAAACTTTTTAAATAAATGCCTGTATTATAAAACGGATGGTTATATCGGAGTTTTTCAAAAGCAAAAGGACAAGTGGATATGACTTAATGCCCCCCCCCCAATACCCGCCCCTTATTCAGATGCACACTGTGGTCTGTTGTCTGTGTGCCCCCCCGCCCACACACAATGGGAACAGTAATAATATATATAACAATAATTCGATCAGGAGGTAAACATAAGACGGCAGTAGTCTGGGCAAATGAGAGATCCAGTGTCCAAAGCCTATTAGGGCTCTGATATCAGAAGGAAATCCACACTGCCCAAATGATGCCCTCTCGCTAACATTGTTAGGCTGCTCTGCTGAAACAGCCCTGGATGGATGGATGTTATGTGGGGGCGGGGGGGCAGGGGGCAGCCATAGGGTACGGAAACAACACAGAATGGGATTCGCTGTGTTAGGGTCACTTTCACAAGACATAATATAGGCCATTCGCGAGGTTCCTGAGGTTCGACTCAGTGGAGATAGATTCAGCTTCCATCTAATTAATAAAAACAGAGAGCATCTCTATAAACCAGGAAACATCCGTCCATCCATTTTCCAACCTGCTTATCCAAACAGGGTCACGGGGGGTCCGGAGCCTATCCTGGAAGCTACAGGCACGAGGCGGGGAACAACCCAGGATGGGGGGCCGGCCCATCGCTGGGCACACTCACACACCATTCATACCTATGGGCAATCGAGCAATGCCAATCAGCCTCAGCATGTCTTTGGACTGTGGGGGGAAAGTGGGGTACTTGGAAGAAACCCCACAATGGCATGGGGAGAACATGCAAACTCCACGCGCATGGAACTGGGCAGGATTCGAACCCGGGTCCCAGAGGTGTGAGGCGACAGTGCAAACCACCGCACCACTGTGCCTCCCCCCAAAAAAAATAAAAATCTGTTTAGTAGGTTTGCTTCAAAGACCATTCACTGTTAAACAATGGATGCTGGGGGCCCCGTACCTTCCGTCCCCATCCTGTCCTCAGTCCCCCCCACCCCCTCCCTATTGATGTGACACTGAGATACCATTGGGACCATCCCTTTCTGGCGCGCCCCTCAGCACCAGTGCATTTCATTTATCAGAAACTCCATTCGTCATGCAAACCATCATCCCTCAGTGACGACGCTGAAGAGTGTCCCTCTAGGGGACCCGCATCCCAGCATATTTGATGTGTGGCCTACAGGTGTGGCAAGAAAGACGTGCCCGCCCTACCCATCTAAGGGCGCGGAGCCCACACTGGTCATAACCACTCCAGTGGCTGCACTTTCCTTTCAGAGAGGTATCAGGGCGCACTCCTCAAGGGCCACACCAGCATCACTGTCCTGTCCGCCAGTGACGTATCCCTGGGAAAGGTGAGGAGCTGGTGTTTTACCGCACACCACTAAAGGGAGAGCGCCACCACGGCCCTGTGAATCAGACACAGAGCTCCTGCTGCCCTGATGAAAAAGGTACCCAGACCTGTGGGGGGGGGGGGGTATGAAATATGGTTGTGGGATTGTTTTTAATGCCTGTATTTGTGTTCACTCTGAGATTGCTGCATCTTGGTAACTTGATGACCAGGTTCGGCTGCAATCGGGGATGTGAAACAATGATATGAAACCAAGGTCAGGATGGCACCACCTGGTGGATGGAGATTTATGTGCGGGCCGTCAGCCAACTTAAAAGGGAAAAAGTAAGAAGAGACCAGAGTAAGGCCTGGTGTGGAGCTCATGCAGCACTTAAGCCTTAAACATAGCACCTGATCATTTCTTCTTCCTAAGAATGGCCAAATATTCAATAATTGAATAAATTTTTATATAGCGCCTTTCATAACAAAGGCACCCCAAAGCTCTTTACGTGTGCATGCTGTAATGCGTCATATATACGGAACAACATGGGGAAAAGCATAACAAAGAAAGAATGAATGAACCAAAAACTCCCAAGTTAGGAGACAACAAACCTCTGCGGTCCAAAGTCACCCGGCTGCCCAGCCCCCACCCCGGCATGCTAAAATTATAAAAACAAGACAGAATGGTCCCGCTTGCTGAAAACAGGGTGAGGTGCATGAAAATGGTGGAGCCCTGCATGTTCTTTGCCAGATTCAACTGCCTCTTTAAAAGCGTCCATTTGTAAAAGGAGCTTGATCGTATGACTATACAAATCCACCCTGCCATCTGCAGTATTAATGACATGGATGTTCTCAGGGCCAGTGAGCTGCCCCAGGAGACCAGTGGACTCTACAGGGAAGATGGACCGTAGATGTTTCACGGCTGTTTTTTTCATTCCCCTCCGCAGAGGCTCTAATCGGATACCCTAACGGCGATTCCCGGATGCTCCAATATCTCCAGCACACGCTGTACCTGTATAATGTCTGTAAGTGTCTCCAGCAATCAAGCCAATCCATCTCTCAACTATGTCTTATGTAAGACATAAGCCCAATTGCACCTGGGGCCAGGTTGTCCTCACTTACATCCAGGCCCCATGAATGTTCCTGTTATAAAGACACCAGCAGAGACTCGGCACATGTACAGCACAGCAGCCCCGTCCAGATCCTAGTTCTGCCCAACATCATCTAGATCCCTCAAACACCACCGCGTTCCACTTTTGTTCTTCTCAGTTTTGTCCGCCAAGGAGCACAGTCTCCGGGGTTCAGAAATGGTTCATGTGGCTTCAGGAAGCAAAAACATACTCCACCGTCTATTCTGTCTTTCTGAAGGTGACCCTCTGAAGTAAAGTTTACTAGACCAGCTTTCTCAGCAGGCTGGTTGCTTTGTAACATGGAGGCAAAGGGCTGATCGAACGCGACGTAATCCTCAGACCAGGAGTATCAGGCCCCAGAGTAGCATGAAGGTCAGAGCTTCTGTACCTTTGGGAGGCTGAATCGATTAGCTTCATTCAGCATGTACACAGTGATATCAGTGGATAAAATTCTATAGGAGCAACAGCATAAATTGTATGTGAAATAGATTAAAAATCTTTTCTCTCAAGGTAAGCATTAAGTAGATTTGATTCTGGACTGACTGCTTTTGCTTCAGAAGCAAAAACATTTGCCATCCAATTAAACAATTTATTGACTGAGATGGTTAATTAATAGCTGAGATGCAGTGACCTCCTCGACGTGAATCGCCCCTTTTCTGGGCACAGAAGATCCCCCCCTCCATACACACATTTTAATTTAAGGTGCAAAGATGACAGGATGATCAACGGTGGGACCTGCTGTGTTTGACTGGCTCTCCGCTGGATCGATGGGCGGTTCGGTTATGTGATTTACAGCACATCGATTGAGGTGGAGTTGCCCCGCCAGAGCCAGAGAGTTCGGGCTCTTCCTGGCTACAGCTTCCACATCCCCCATCGTGTCAGACCATCTCCATGGCCCTCTCGCCTTTGAAACCCTCCTGGGGTTCCTGAAGAGTGGGTATTGATGAGTGGAGTGCCGTGTCAACCACCAGACACAATGTTCAAGTCACAGGGGAGCGCCCATGAATCCGTCAAGCACCACACTCACCGTAAATACCTCCAGCGCTGGCCCGCTTATAAAAGCGGCTTGTGATACATGGCCTGTGTCCGTTTCAGGATTGAATCACTGAAGTAGAACTCACAAAAAAAAAAAATCCACAATACCTGAAAGCGTAACCTCGGCCATTCAGCAACTTTTTTTCTGGAACTTTTTACATAAATAGTCTTGGGGAAGGTTATGTCTGAATATGGAGGGGAGCCTCTGAGCAGTTGTTCTATTTGGATAGGGCCAGATTGGGCTGTTGATCAGTTCATAAATGTACATGATTAAAGTAAGGGTTACTATAGAGTGTGTAGTGTTTAGGTGTGCCTCTGTAGGCCCCGCACTTTATCGAGTGCGTGTTTCGTCACAATCAGGGTGGAGAATCGTGACAAGGCAGAGTTTAAGTCCAGGAGCACACAGCTTTCTTTGAAAACCATGTATGCAAAATAAAGAACTCTGATAAAATCAAATGGAAAAAACATGCTTAAAAGCAGTTAATACAGTCAGAGGGGAAATCAAGGGGAGAACAGAGATTTCCCGGGGAACTCTACATGCAATATGACCATCCGCCAGGTTGGTGAAACCAGTGAAGTTAAACCGCACTGGAATGGAGCGGATTTTAGCATGGACCTTAGCGGTCAGCATGGATTCCCAAATGCCAAGCATATTTGGTCAATGTCACCCTGTCTTTTAAATTTCAGCAAAAAGGCAGCAGTGCATGCAATATTGCGACACAGGACTTTCCTCTGATGGGGTGGTCATCTCTCATACAAAAAGTGAACATTATTGACAGATTTCAGGGTGGAAAATGGACACTGTAACAGTAATGAAAGGACAGTTAGAGATGGATGGCTGAGGTAAATAGGAAGCAATTCACTGCCTCACAAGGGAACCACCATTCTTTTATGTTTATTATAAGAACCAGCAGCAAGATTATACACAATATAACTGAAGTCTATCAGAAGTACTGATCAGAAATGCTTTATAGAGCCCTTTCAGCTAAAGCTTCACTTCCCACTGCTGCATCAGTGAGGTCAAGCCCAGGAGCTAAAAACCAATCAGAATGTGGCATTGGACGTTGTGAAGGCGGGGTTTGTTATGTATCCTAACCAATGGCGTCCAGCTATATGTGAAGATGGACCGCAGACAATGGACACATCCTGCTGCATAAATAATACACATGCATACCCTACCATGCAAATGCAAACACCTCCACTATAATTTACGTACATGCCTCCAGAAGCAGATGACCGGTAGAATACACTATATACACATGAATCATCCGTTATATAATGCGCACAATTGTCCTGTACGAAATAGACACACATCCGTCCGCACATAATGTACACATCTGATGCCGCCTTTAAAGAGTATAGTCAGTCAATTTTAGCAAGCTTATGGAAATCTGATCATGCAATTCCCAAAGCGGCCAGCGAGGGCAGTGTGGCTCGCATTAGGTTTTAATTTGATTTACGGATGCTCTTTAGGCTGTTAGAGCCATATTAAAGTAAATGCCTCAGCTAGCACTTTTTAGCAGCTTGCAGACTGATTATAATAATTAAGTCTTCCCGCTTAGCTGTTCCTCTTATTGTGGGTTTGTTATTTAAAGTCGCTGTCTGTATCGGCCACAGGAAAGGGTGGAGGGGGCTGGTTTTTAGCCAATGATGGTTATGTATCGTCTTATGAAAACACAGTAAATGCCATTATTCATGACATCACAGTTTTAATTATTAATTATTTATTGCTTGGGGGCGGTCATTAAACATACACAATATAATAAAATATTAGCCTCAGTGAAATTAAATGATTTAGATCGAATACATTAGTACCATTAAAAGATATTTTGGGGTTATGATTAGGTCTCATTATGAAAGCTGCAGCAAGGTGGCTGGAACATCAATCAAAAGCAAGCAGCCCCCGCTGGCTTACAGCATTAATTCTCTTAGCCCGCCGCTAATTGGATAATGTTAATGAGAGTGTTTGTTTGCAGACAATGCAAGCAATGACGACGAGTCAGGAGACAACATTAAATGGAGAAGCCGTCCTATCTGTGTCCTGCAAACATTCTGTGTGACTAGCACGGGAGTTTAATCATTGCATCTTAACCGAATGTGTCCTTAACACTGATTTCTAGTGTGAATTTCTATTAATTACTGTAAGCGAAGCTAACGGCCGACATCCCCACTAAATGTTTATTTCTTACTAACTGCATCATCTCCATAATACTGAGACCGATGGGTGCATCTATGCAGCTGCATGTAAGACACATACAGAGAATCTCACAGACGTCACAGGCACAGATACACATGCTGTCAGAGCAACTCATTACATATGGCCCATCCATCCATCCATCCATCTATCCATCCTATTACCCTGGCTAGGGTCGCTGGGGGTCCTGGCTTAAGGGGCAGGT
>JAODKK010000008.1:19487943-19500297 GCA_026774405.1 Petrocephalus microphthalmus | reverse complement strand
AAATTTTCCATCCCGTCCACAGTTTGTATGAAAACGCGGTTGGAGTAATTCGATTCATTTGTCTTATTTATAGTTAATACGTTATGGTTAAGTTAACAATGTATATCTTGAAATTAATTAAATTTAAGTGTTATGCACCTTAAGTTATAATATAAAGCAACAGATTTCGCATGTCAACGCTAATTTAATTACAAATTGTTTATAACTGAAAAGTTTTTTATTCAGTTTATTTTTTATGTCCATTGATAATACTACTAGTAATAATACTTAAGAGATACTTAATACAAATATTAAGTACCAATCGTAATTTTTTATTGAGATCATGGTTTATGTTTTGATTTACCACCACTGGTGCCTCACTTGGCACATTTATAGTTGTGGCCCCACTATGGTAGGCGTCCTTTATTTTTCTGTAGGAAATGAGGTAACCATACCCCCAGGTCTGCCTGGAGTTGACATGTTCTCCTATTGTTTGTACAGCTTTCTTAATGATTCCGCACAATAACGTGGCTGAAATAAATATCAGCCACAAATCAGTTCAATTTTTTACCTAGGAGCCTTTTACTTCTCGCGGGACTGCATTCCGCTCTCCATGCCCATGGCTTCCTACGCTGGCTCGTTCTTTCACACCTTTTCATACAGAAATTACCTCTGATTAGTACGAGTCGTTTCAATATGCTTGAGGAAATGAGTATCACTCGTATTTTATCAAATGGCCTAACTTACAGACATACGGCACAACACACCCAGCGCTACCAATACCTCCGTCCCACGTGCTCGCTTCCCTCGCTTGACGTCAAAGATCACGTGACCGCCGGCTGTCACATGATCGCTTGGTTGATGTTTGCGAGGAACTGAAAATCAAAACGTCGGCGATCTGGGATGCCGGGGGTAGACATACCTGCTTACCGCGAACGGTAAAGTGTCTGTTGTTGTCTTTTGTAAGATATTAGTTTATTTGTGTTTAGGTTATTGAGGTTGACTAATGAATGAAGAGAAACTAAGGTCAGTAGTTTGCATAAATTATCCGTAAATCGTGTCAGCGCTCACGAAATAAGCTGCCGGTACCGATGTAAGCTCGAGTATATTGGTTGGCTTAAATTAGATCACTGAGGCACCCGAACATGCTGCAAAGTCAATGTGATTTGACGCAGATATTCAGAAATTCAGCTTCACCCAGTATCTAGTCCTGTTTTCTTGCTATTTGCTGCTGACCATATCTGGTTAATTATCTAGCCACAAAATCGAAAGGTGATTGAATCTGGTTTTCTTCTGGGTAAGAACTAAGTTTAATTTTGTTTAGCCTAGTTATACGTATGGTTCTGCTTCTTGCAGGGAATACAGTAAAAAGAAAGAGAAATTCTTTGCATTCTAGAAATGTTACATGTGTTAAAAGCATAGCATATTTTACTAGTTAAGCGTTTTTACATAATACGGGTAATCCTCTCAAAAGATTAAGGACGCGACTGACTTTTTGATGCTTTAATCATGCCGAGGTGCCCTTGTGCAGTATAATCGTGCTCCGGATCTGTTTGTGTTTAGCGGAGTAGGCTGCGCGTAGCTCGGGCACCAAATCACATAGTAACTTTGAAGCACTAAATAGTTATACTGTCCCTCTTAGCAGCACAGCTTTCCTGCCGGCCTCAGCACTTTTTCGTTGACATGCTGTGTGCTGTAAATGACTGCCGTGACACACCTCGTGATTTCCAGAGGACGTGCATATCGTTACACGAAGCCCAGCGATACCCAAAATCACAGGCCGGTTTCTGTGTTAGTGTAGTATTGACTGGTAGATTTTTATCGGCCTTTTTTGTTAAATATTCTCTACAGGATCCATTTTCTGAAAAGGGAGTAGGTACCTGGTGTATTTTGTATAACGTAGAGACTGAAACAGATTAACGTGTTCCTCACACACATTGTAATGTTCTGTTGGTAGGAAGATGATCTGGAGTGCATCTTCACCTGATCCTTGACAACATGGAGCTCCGGGCTTGTAACCCATAATCAGGATGCTTCTGGGACTGATGCTGCTCCTTGTGACCAAAACACTCTCCATCCTCACTCCCCCACACATCTGTTTATCAGGGATCATACTGCATCCAACCCATTAAGGGCGACCCAGCAGTGTCTGTACGCCACAAATACTGCTCTACATTGGTGGTACGGCTTGGCCTTAAGGCATCACTCCAATCCCTGTGTCCAGGACGGGTGGTACCTCAATCCAGCAGTGGGCGTTCTGGAAAGAGGCTTGATTGAGGACTGAACTCTGTCTCGGTCAGGCTTGTCAGGTAGGGTTGGCACGCACTGTAGTGGTACCTGGGGTAATGTCCCGGCCAGACAAAGGCATCAACAGCGAGGATGCCGGCGAGAGGGCCTGGCTCCTGCAGAGCCCCAGCGTGGATGCGGCGCCCTCTGAAGACGCAGAGGAGGGCCCGCGTGAGGGCACCTCTCCTGTAAGTGCCGTCTTCATCGTGGTCAACGCCGCACTGGGGGCTGGCCTGCTCAACTTCCCTGCCGCATTCAACCTCGCTGGGGGCATCACGTCCGGAGTTTCGCTACAGATGGTAAGGGCGCCGGACTTCCCAGTGAAGTCTAAAGGAAGTTTAAAGGAAAGCAGCTTTGGTTTGCTGGTGTTTCTGTGCTCGTCTTGGCATAGCTTCGGTTGGCGGCGGCACGCTGATGTGTGCTGGGTAGGTATCTGCCCGATGCCTTTGAGAAGGTCTCCAGCCCAGCCCTGTCGCATTGGGGATGCTGGTGCACAGACTCTGGTCCTTTTAAAGCCCAGGCGTTTCCTGTCACTCCGCTCCCACAGTGCATGCTGATCTTCATCATCGGAGGCCTGGTCGTCCTGGCCTACTGCTCCCAGGTCAGCAACGAAATCACCTACCAGGAGGTGGTGCGGGCGGTGTGCGGCCGCGTGACGGGGGTCATCTGTGAGGTGGCCATTGCCGTTTATACCTTCGGCACGTGCATCGCCTTCCTCATCATCATCGGCGACCAGCTAGACAAGCGTAAGCGGGCCACTCAGCATTCTGCCCCCATACCCAGGCTGCCTCACAGCCTCCTGGATTAGCTGGTGCCTTTCAATATCATCTTATCCCTACTGGGGTAGAACTGAGTACTCTAAAAGGTGGACGGTGTGTGGCTCAGTGGGTTGGGATGCTGTGCTTGTCATCATGAGGTTGCTGGTTCAAATCCCAGGGTCCGCAGAGTGACTTTACACTAGTGCCCTTGTTTAAAGAACTTAACCCCCAATTACTCCAGGGACTGTCTGACCCTGCTTTCCTTAAAAATAAGTCCATTGCTTTGGATAAAAGCATTTGCTAAATACATGTGAAGGTCCTCGCTGTGCTCTATTCTGTAATGGATTTATTATTTTTTTAACGCACACAATCACTATGTGTGTCTGGCTTTAAATTGCCACACAAAGCTGAGGACTGGGGCGTAATGTCATGAAAATGCAAGCCAGTGCAGCACTCCAAACTCTCGCTGAGGTGCCCCCCCGGGCCCTATGACTCGGCCCTCAGGGGAACGTGCTTTGGAAATCGATTATTATTGGCTTTCCAGAAACAAGTCATGCAGTTAGGAAATTGATAGCTAGAAATTGGTAGTCGATCTGTTTAAATATCCTGATAGCCGTGCGGTTTGTCGGTGGCTCGAGGCATTAATGGGCCACCATTCTGTCGGATTCATATTCTGCTGATACAGTGCAGCATGATGTAAGGACGTCTTGTCTTCCCCCGGCACAGTGATTGCTGCAATGGCCCAGGAGACTGACAGGACTGTCAGCAGCACTTGGTACACTGACCGCAAATTCACAATCTTCCTGACATCCGTGCTGATCATCCTGCCGCTCTCTATCCCCAAGGAGATCGGCTTCCAGAAGTACGCCAGGTGAGGTTGCACATGGGAACAAGGAGGCTCTTGATTGAGATACTGTAAGCGTTTGGGAGGCACTGTAAGCGTTTGGGAGGTACTGTAAGCATTTGGGAGATGCTGAAGCAGCGTGTTCTGCACCACAGTCACTGTGAGTGTTTCGGCACGTGTTTGTCACAGTGAGGAATTTTCATAATGCTCGTATGTCCAATTCTCTGTTTCAGTGCCGTGAGTGTCATTGGTACCTGGTATGTCACTGTCATCGTCATCATACGGTATATATGGCCAGACAGAGAGGTTTCCCCGGGCTACATCCCCATCAGGTAAGTTTAAATCCCCTCACCAATGCCTCTTCAGGGACGTCTGGTTATGAGTGTACCACACAGGCATGTTGAGCAATATATAAATATATAATCTCATTGTTATTGCTGGTCAGCTTTCCCCATTGTTTGATATTGACGTCACCGATATGTAATGAAATTGTGTAAAAGCTGAAAGGAGACCTAAATGTTCTCTGATCCTTGCCTTATACGAGCACCCCTTCCTACCAGGAGTTAGAGCTAGTCACAGGCGAGGTAGAGATCCTCCAGGATGGAGCAGTTTGTCCCTCATGGTCTTGTCTGATGCTGTTGGTCACCTCGTCTCTAATTGACCCCTGCTGGTCTGTGCTCACTTCCGAAAAGCCCAGAATTGTATTGTTCGTAGAGCCTTTGAAGCACAGTGTGTCCTGTATCTGCAGACCCTCGTCCTGGACCGCAGTATTCAACGCAATGCCTACCATCTGTTTTGGATTCCAGGTACTGTCTCTCTTGCATGTTAACTCGCGTGTTACCATCAGCATTTTCCCCCCTCTGTCAGGCTTTGTGTCACTTTCTATGTTCTCATTTCCTTCCTTTGCCGCAGTGTCACGTGAGCAGTGTGCCGGTATTCAACAGTATGAGGAAGCGGGAGATCCGCTCGTGGGGCTGGGTGGTGACTCTGGCGATGGTCATCTGCCTCTTTGTCTACACAGGCACAGGTGCGGGCTCACGCACACTCGCCACCCACCATTTCATTTACAGGATGCAAAAAGAGGTCGGGCGTTAGAGCTCTGATGGTCACGTCACCTGCCTGCCATCATTTGGCAGCTCCTAGCAGCTTAGGACAGCTCCGGTGCTCTCCCAAATCCTGCTCTAGTTGAGACTACTTTCATAGGATGGGAAAATTAACAAAACGCTCCTAGTCTTAAAGAGAGGAACACAATTGTGTCACTTTGAGACTTTTGGGCCACTTGGGACCTTTTTTCTGCTCCTGAGGTATTTTATAAATACTGACACCTGGGGGATTCCCGGATATCCGTGTGGGAGGCGAATGCCTCCTGTGTCCCGGGGCTCCTGTCCAGTGTAATGGGGTTTTTCAGTTGCTGCTGTTCTTTTTGTTCAAAGCAGTGAATCTGCCCTTTCTCTTAGGAGTCTGTGGCTTCCTGTCCTTTGGCTCCAGTGTCAGCCAGGATGTGCTGATGTCCTACCCGTCCAACGACATCGCCGTGGCCGTGGCCAGGTTCTTCATCATCATCTGTGTCGTCACGTCGTATCCCATCCTGCACTTCTGTGGGAGGTATGGCAGAACGCTGAGGCGTGTTAGGGCCAGGCTGAAGGGAAATCTGGCAGCACCTCTTCAGAGTCACATGTCTGTGCCTCTCTCTGGATGCCAGACCTTTCGAAAACTAAATGGAGAAGATTGAGAAGATCATGGGTGACTTTTTAGCAGAACACGCTGCTTCAGCATCTCCCAAAAAAGGGATGCGTCTATTTAACATTTAGTGCAGTGACTGTCTGTGGCCAGCAGAGGGCAACGGGGAGCACCCACTAGTATCAGACTGCTGTGTGACCGTTACATGTGGTCTCCCTACCTGACCCGCAGGGCGGTGCTGGAGGGTCTGTGGCTCCGGTTCCGTGGCGAGTCTGTGGAGGTGGACGTGGTGAGGGAGCGCCGACGTCGGGTCGTGCAGACGGTGGTGTGGTTCTGCCTCACCCTGCTCTTGGCTCTCTTCATCCCGGACATCGGCCGCGTCATCTCCCTCATCGGGGGCCTGGCTGCCTGCTTCATCTTCGTCTTCCCTGGTACCTGGTCGCCATTTTAGCCTTTTCACTCTCCTCTTTTATTCCTACATGTAATTTTATAATACTAGTTCATATTTGACACCAGGTGGCGTGATTGTTAATGATCATTAATGCATTTTTTTCAGGCTTGTGTCTTATCCAGGCTAAGCTGTCTGAGATTCAAGAAGTTAAACCAGCAAGGTAAGCTCTACCATCCGCATGGCTGCTGTAAATACCCTTAATCTAAGCAGTTTTTCTTGCACTAGGTTTGAGTTTTTGAGGCTCTTCAAGCACTAGTCCTAAATCACCATAGCAAACTGCCTATTGAAAACCCAAACTACTAATAAGACCGACCTCTGTGTGAGTGAGACCCTGACACAGTGTAGGTATAGACTGAAAAATCTTTGTTGTCTCCTAGCTCTAAGATGAGTGCTTGTGTCTTTCACAGCTGGTGGGGCATGGTGTCCTACGGCATCTTCATGGTCACCGTTGGCGCTTTCATCTTTGGCCAGACAACCACTAACGCCATCTTTCGGGACCTCATCCACCACTCAGGCAGCGACTAGACAGGTGCAGATAGGCTGTGCACACACTCATACAGACTTATACGTCGCACAGCGACTTCTGCCCCCCCCCCCCCCCCACCCGCTGTGATCCTTCCTTGATCCCTCCCTGACTTTTCTGCACTGTATTCTGCCTGACCACTACCCCAGAGAGGAGAAGCAAATGCAGAACTGGACGGATGCTACTACAGCAGCTAATCCTGATGATGTCACTTCCTGTCAGTGGGCGCTTGCCATCTGTCAGGATTCTTGGGGCCGAAAGCTGGCTCGGTCAACACAAAGAGCACAAGAAGGGAATTGACTTGGTTCATGAATGGAGACCATTACATGGATTTATCAACAATGTTTGTGTTCATAAACATGATCACGATACAGTCATGCTTCAAACTATGCCATACTCTTGAAAGCGAATTGATGTGATTGTTTTGAAAAGGCTTCCCCCACTGGGGATGTAGTGACCAGAGATCTTCATGGCAGTGAATGAAATGTATCGGATCAGAAATGACCTCATATTAAAGAAGTATTTACAAATGATTTAATCTAGTTAGTATCTGAGCTTGTTTTTCGTGTTTACATGTTGCAACCTGATGCTCAGCCAGGCCTGTGGTTTTCCTCAGGGGTTAAAGACTTGGCATTGTCATTGTGACATTGGATGCAGTCTTGGTGGAGTAACCAGAGTGCATTTTCACAACCGCCAACAGGGGGCGTAAGTGTGCTAGACAGACGGGACATGGTGCTATGATCATGGCACGGTGCAATATTAAAGAATGTTAAGTATTTGTAATGGGTTTAAGTTAGAATCGATTGCCATGTAACCTAAGTCAGAAATGCTAATCTTCAGTTTGATGTTACCAGAGCATCGAAGATGAGACTAAATTGATGCATAATACACCTTCCCTGTCCTATAAGTATGTTTGTTATGAATTTAAACTCAATGTGCCAACGTGTTTTCTGTTGAGATATTTTGTTCAGGTGATCTTTGGCAGCTCTCGCATTTGGACTAAGTAATAAGGGATTTTATTAATATGTTTTAAGGTTCCAGATTTACAAAAATTCATTAGGAATGTAAGTAAATCCTGTTTTGGGGCTGTAAATGTAATTCTATCTCTTCCATGCTTTTTTGACTTTAGGATTTTAAGAGTTTAGGGTTCTCACCTTCATCGGTGGTGGTGTTTGGCATTTCTGAATCATTTAGCTTAAACCTGCCTTTAACTGTCACATCTTTAAGTAAGACTCTCAAACTTGAGGCATCTCGTGTCATCCAGCCAAAGACTCTAACCAAAACTGACAGATCTGCTGCATAAATCTTGTAATTCAGTGTAATTCTTAATATAAAACCAGCTAAACTGTTTTCCTGCAATATTTCTGCCCTACGTTGTGCCGCTACTGAAAGACTGGTCTCCTTAATGAGCACAGCAGAGATTTCAGGAAAAGTAATTTACCTTAAAAGGTACCATGGATCGTGCATGAATATAATACATGTGGGTGAGGACATTAATAGGGCATTCATGGGGTTTTGTACACAGATGGTTTGTTCAGTATCAGTGTGTGGTTGCACGGGTGTTACTGGAATCATTTTAAAAATGTTAATTGTATTTGTATGGTCAAATAAAGGAATAGGCCTAATGAACAGCTCAATAGTGATTTATTGTAATGTTACAGAATTAGTCATTTATATATGCAGAGACGCATGACACTTAGTACTATTGCTGTATTGCATCAGTGTGCCCATGACTCTGTTGCTTTGGGATGTAAATATTAAATTCCTGGAATGGGACTGTTTTACCAAGATTGCTTGCTAAGGATAACATGCTTATTTTCCTCTTACGGTTATCAGGGAACACGCAAATGTGCGTGTATAATAATGGCACAGCAATCACCCTTATCATATGTTTCCATTATGCCTCAACTTTCTGAGAGGTTTGAGGGATTTATAAAGCATTGTCTCAGCAATGGTCCTTGTTCTGAATTGTTTCCTGTTTTGCTAGAGAACCTTTACTTGATTAATATTTTCATATCGTGACTGACGCAACAAAAGAGGCACACTTCTAGCCTAAGGGACAATAAACCATGTATTTCTAAATATACTTTGTGCAATTAAACACTAGCTGTTCATCATGGAATAATGATGCTGCTGAGTTTTTTCTTTTAATTTTGGCAAATTCAGTCATAGTGCAATACAGTTTGCTTTAGGACTTTGAAAAAGATAAAATTTAATAGCTTTTGGGCAAATGAATGGATCGGTGTGGTTTTTAAACTACAGACATAAGGGTATGAGAACTTTAAATGAATCAGTGTATCAGAGGCTAATTGCGCAATTGTAAAGTAACTAATCCACACAGTCATCTAACGAAAAATGAACAGTCTAGTGACTGCGGTAACCTGCGGCTTATCTCTGGCAGCACAAGGCACAGAGCAGAGGGTCACCCAGGTCCAAGATCGTTTCTGACAGCGAGGCTCTGGGCCAAATCCAGGCATAGGCAGACTCACTAGCTGCTGGGGCCCGACTGGCACAAAAGGGCACAGCCAAAGTCTTGGGAAAAATTATACTTTCATATATGTAATATCATTGATATATTTATAAATAAGAATAATATCACAAAATTAAAAACCATATACATCAAATGAATGACCTGCGCTGAGGAGGAAGGGAAACACTAACTAGTATTCTTGATGGGGGGACCTCCCAAACACAGCTTTGCCTAGGGCCCATGAAGAGGTAGAGCCAGCCCTGCTGGGACGGAGTGACCATTTGACCTGACTGTGGGAAGAACCTGGTGACACAGGGGGAACATGCAGTCCCCACACACTGGAGGTGTCGGCCAGCAGTGCTACCTACTCGGTCACCATGTCACCCAGAAGATAAATATGTATTTCAAAGTCAAAGGATTAAAGGCTTAATCTCCTTTTTCCTGTAAAAGGACAAATGCTTCAAATGAATTCCTAGAAAATCGCCACGGAAGAAGTACTGTGCCTTGGTCAAATATCGTCCAGAACCGATTATATTTGTACCTATAGAGCACACTTAATCTTCTTTAATGCAATCATATACAGTAGAGAACGGGCAGATAAGGTGAAAAGGCAAATTCAAACAAAAACGGGTGGTCAGAGTAACATTATATGGCCCTTCTGAATGACATTAATAAAGAGGCAGGGCGTCAATGCAAAGACAGCGTACATGTGTGACCTGTCATGATTATGATCTCACAAGGAATGCGATTTATGAATTGATCTTTATAATCATTTTTAACATTAATGAGACCCGTAATTCACCTCTTCCACTAGACCGGCTGTCCCGAGATGTTTAAACACACGTACAACCCTGGGCCTGATTAATTATTATTTATATCGGTCGTGGCTGATAAGATGGGTATAAATCTCACGTGCAGCCGTGAGGTCGGGCATGCAAGGTAAAGAGCACACAGAACACAGCCAAGATGCTCCAGCCCCTCGTCCTGCTCGCCGTCATCTCCTTCGTGAAATGCCTCGCCCAGGATCACGCTGATCTGGTCACCTCCCTGCCTGGGCTGACAGGGAGCCCCAACTTCAAACACTATTCTGGGTACCTTCAGGCTGGTCCTGGGAAGTACTTCCACTACTGGTAAGTCGACCGAGAATTCCCCTGAGAAGCTCCAGCACAGAGCGAATAAGTAGCATCAGTAAATCATTAAGTAATGTAAGTAATGTAATAAACATCTGTGTTATTTTGAAATGAATAAATATGCTAAACAACAGCAATTAAGAAAAACTGTATTTCCCCAACAGAGTATCAGACAGCTCTCTGGTGTCTGCATTTTCATTTTACTGAATGCAAGGTTTTCTGAGATCATTTGTTGGAAAGATGCATCACTCCCTGCACATATATGGATGTAGAAATTGTGAGGACAATCATGACAGAGTGGGGACTCTCTTTCCACCCTATCTACGTCTATGACAGACTTAACCTACAACGTATTGTGGTGGGTTTTTGCTGCAGCAATTTATTTTTTAAGGTAAAATAAACTGACAAAGGTAGGGACTCACATGACATGATTCACAAGTTGACTTAGACTTGATTCACAAATTTGATGACTTTTGACTTGACAGCAAAAATGGTTGGAAAGACTCTGACTCTACTTGGAACAGAGGACACATGACTTGACACCTGACTCGGACTTGCAATGTTTTGACTCGGGACTTGACTTGGACTCGTCAAGGAGTGACTTGCTTCCCATCCCGGCTGAAAGGTGAAAATACAGCAAACTGTGTTGGATGTAAAAAGAAATGTGTGTGATGTCTGCTGGGGGCTTTCTTGCAGGTTTGTGGAGTCCCAGAGGAGCCCATCGACAGACCCCCTGGTGCTGTGGCTGAACGGGGGCCCGGGCTGCAGCTCCATGGAGGGCTTGCTGGCAGAGAACGGCCCTTTCCATGTGAGTCGCCTCCATCTGAGAGGGCAATGGGACGGAGACTGTGAACGATGCAGGGGGCCCACATGTGGACGGGGCCCTAAAACAGGCCCGCAGAGATGATTATACTTTTTAAATATGGGTAACCAAGGTGATCTTTTGTCAGTGGGTCCAGGATTTCAGGCCTAGTTCATGTGGAATAGTGCAAATAAAAAGTGTCTGAGCATTAATTAAAAACTGATAGCAAGGATTTTACATGTGGAAAAAATACATACTTTTCTACCAATTTAGAGTTTAGATCTAGACAGATCAGGTTACTGTGTGCTTATTAATTTATTTGGGCCTGAATGATCAATAAATGTATGTATTGTTTTTCAATAAAATTTCTCATCATTTCTACTATATATCAGATTACACTGAAGCCAAGATGGAAGACAATCTTGAGTCAGAATAGAATTCCTTGTTTTTCTGAATTCCATTTTATCATTTTACTCCTCTTCACATCATTCTGTTATCTTGTTCTTAACAGCTGAAGGATGATGGCAAGGTGTACATGAATCCCTACAGCTGGAACAAGCAGGCCAACGTGATCTACCTGGAGTCCCCAGCCGGGGTGGGATTCTCCTACTCCACCAGCGGAAACTACCAGATCAGTGACCCTCAGGTAGCCTCTGCTTCTAATGACGTGATGCCAATTCAAGCGCTAATCTTTCATGCCAGATTTCCAATTCCAGAAAAATGTTGCGAACTGCTTCTCATTTTCAATAGAACCCGTTCTGTTTTAATTACCCTTAGGTGGCCGAGGACAACTACCAGGCTCTTCAACAGTTCTTCGTCAAGTTCCCGTCTTTTGCCAGCAATGACTTCTACGTTTTCGCAGAGAGTTACGGTGGAGTTTATGGCCCTTCTCTCTCTAAGCTCATTGCCAGCGGCTCCGCCAAAATCAACTTCAAGGTGATTATGTGACATCCCATCAATGTAAAAAAGGCATTAAATGAGCAGCCTTTCAGTATTTCACAATTTACCTACCCTGACGTTTGACCTAAGTGGGAGGTGTAAGAGAACGATGATGTCAATGGTGGTAAAGTATCCCAAAGAACTTCAGCAGCGGTGGTGCGGATGCCAGGGGAGAGGGTAATGACGGTGTTTTAACTCCGCAGGGACTGGCAGTGGGCAATGGCATGTCCAGCTATGATCTCAATGATCAGTCACTTGTGTATTTCGCATATTACCACGGCCTCCTAAGTGATGAGTAAGTACCCCCGAGATACGAGGCGTATGTTAACGCATTACACAACAGCATTTTGATCTGTGTATTTCACAATCTAATGACAAAGATAAGTAGCATCAATGAGTATAACGCCCCGCTTTCCACAATGTGCAACACTTGTATTGTAACGTTTGTATTGTAACGTTTGTGTGCTACCCGTGCTGGCAAGCTCCCATACA
>JAODKK010000008.1:19440048-19464367 GCA_026774405.1 Petrocephalus microphthalmus | reverse complement strand
TGTAAATCTCTCTGCTCAGGTTCGCTGGGCACAGGCAGCTTGACTGGCATTGGCACAGGCAGCTTGACTGGCATTGGGACAGGCAGCTTGACTGGCATTGGCACAGGCAGCTTGACTGGCATTGGCACAGGACTAGCACTGCCCACAGTGACCACTGAGCCCTTCGGGATGAGGAAGATGAGCGCATCTGGACTGAACTCGGCCGCCTTCCAGCAGAGTAAGAGAGCAGCCAGTGTCAGTGGTGCTCTGTTTGGGGAAAACTGTACAGTATATTTTTATTTATTTTATTTTACTATTCTTTGTTCTAAAGGAGCATTTCGGTATGTTATCCATGGGGTTTTCAGTATTGCTATTTTTTTTTCCATTTTTTTTTTTTTTTTTTTTTGAGTAGTAAGTTTTTCAAACCCTGGTCTTAGTTGCCAAAATTTAGTTGGGAGGAAAATAATGGTTTTTAAGAGAGGGAAAAAATCTTATTAATGCTATTGCTCAATTTAATAAGCTATCAGACTGACTTCAGGTCATGTTTTAAGTGTTTGTATTTCCTTGATTTGAAGCTTTCCTTCCTTTCACTGTACCCCAGTCCTGGTTCCATTTCTCCCGGTTTGTATCGTTTGCTTTTATTGCCTGTGTGGTGCTGTGGGCTCTCCCTTGTGACCCATGAGGTTTATGTGTGCTGTGGTCTCTCGCCTTGCCCTCTCCTTCCCAGCTGACCTTTCTCAGGTATGGCCTGAAGCCAATCAGCACTTTAGCAAGGAGATCGATGATGAGGCAAACAGCTACTTTCAGCGCATCTACAACCACCCGCCGCACCCCACCATGTCCGTCGACGAAGTGCGTTCAAAAACCCCCATCCCTCTAAACGCCTAGTCGTATGGCTGTTTTAATGATCTGTATAAGCAGCATAATGTGCGGTTTTAATATGCTGCATAGGTCTTTATTACAATTCTGAATGCTTTGTCTGTAATTATAACCTTTAGTGACACTTCCTTCTGTCGATTTTGATTGATGCCTGTAGGTTCTTGAGATGCTCCAGCGGTTCAAGGACTCAAGCGTCAAGCGGGAGCGTGAGGTCTTCAACTGCATGCTCAGGAACCTGTTTGAGGAGTACCGCTTTTTCCCCCAGTACCCCGATAAGGAGCTGCACATCACTGCCTGTCTGTTTGGCGGCATCATCGAGAAGGGCCTTGTGACCTACATGGCCCTGGGGCTAGCTCTGCGCTACGTCCTGGAGGCCTTGAGGAAGCCTTTTGGCTCCAAAATGTACTATTTTGGTATCGCTGCTCTGGATCGCTTTAAGAACAGGTACGGTTAGACTCGGCACTTCCTCGCATTTCTGTTGCACACCCATAATGGCCAGAACTGTAACAGGGCTGGTGCTTTTTGCTCCCTCCATTTTTAGGCTAAAGGACTATCCACAGTACTGCCAGCACCTGGCTTCCATTGGCCACTTTGTGCAGTTTCCTCATCATCTCCAAGAGGTAAATGTTTCTCATGCATGTGTGTTTGTCCTTATTAATGCCTGTTCTGATGAAGATCATTGTACATTTGAAGATCATTCTGGTTTTCTGGTGGAGTGTTCTATTTACTGGTTTTGTAATTCCGGAAACCAGAGGAAAAGCAAATGAAGCGTTGCCTGGTTTTATATGGCACCCTGCCCAGTGTAGACGTCCCTCAATGCACAACGGTTAATTGAGCATCAGAAGCATCATTGAAGGCAGTTCGTTATACTGGATTTGACAGCATGGTGTCACTTTTTTTGATCCCTTTTTTTAATCAATTTTTTTTTTTGCACTTATCTAAGACATCATGCTTTTGCAGTGTAATGTGTTGTCATAGGCTGGTGATATTGAAATTGTTGTACTGAATGGAAGGAGTCTGCATTTCTCAAAAGCCTGTTTGCTATTGTTGCCAAATAGCAAAGGAGGGTGCGGATCCCTCCGCTCGATGGATAAATCTGCACAGTGTGCACTTTTTATATGCTGTGTGTGCAGTATATCGAGTACGGCCAGCAGACGCGAGACCCTCCTGTGAAGATGCAGAGCGCCATCACAGCCCCGACTAGCTTGGCTCTGGTCCAGCCTCCCCAGAAAGCATCCATGCCACCAAGCCAACCCAGCTCTATGGTACCGAGCACCTCTGCCATCCCCACCACTGCCTCTGCCACCAAAACCACCACCATTGCCCGTCCGGCTACAGTGAGCTTCAAGAAGGACGTACCTGTGAGTATGGCAGCATGGGGAGTGGGGGGAATGTGCGTTCTCTCTCCCTGCAGCTGATTGGGTCTGCATGCTCTGTAAATGCGCTGTAGATCTCCTGTCCTTTTACTGTGTCATTTCCTTATGTTGAATCTAATCTTGAATATATGCTTGTGTACCATAATATCTCATTGCTGAAATTTTTGCATGGGTCCTGATTTCTTTAAAGCAATCATGTTTGAGCCAACATGCAAGACTTCCATAACTCTCCTTTTGATTTAATCTTTTAAATGTCATTTTCAGCCTTCCATAAACACCACCAATATTGACACCCTGCTTGTGGCCACTGATCAGATTGAGAGGACAGTGGAACCTCCAGACAATATCCAGGAGAAAATCGCATTCATCTTCAATAATTTGTCTCAGTCCAACATGATACAGAAGGTGAATGTTCAGAGATGATGCTTCCTGAAGTCTGCCTTTGTTTTGTGTTGCAGTGTGGAGTACTGGTTAATTATTACATTATAGCTATGTCAAAGTTCAGGACAGACCCTTAGTGCCGAGTTAAGAAACCTGCTTCTATATGCATATTTATACACTAAGTGGGTTTTAGAAGACTGTGAAAGGATGACTAATTTTTGTTATGACCACTTTGTAGTGCGGCTGCGAATTGCTGTGATCATCAGATATTTTGAAATTCTTCCCTTTTTGTTTTAGGTCGAGGAGTTGAAGGAAACTGTGAAGGAGGAGTTCATGCCTTGGGTGTCCCAGTACTTGGTCATGAAGCGAGTCAGCATTGAGCCCAACTTCCACAGCCTCTACTCCAACTTCCTGGACACACTGAAAAACCCAGAATTTTTCAGAATGGTTCTGAATGAAACTTACAGAAACATCAAGGTGACTGGAGGGATCCCTTCCTAGCGTCCACTATGTCTCTTTGCATTTACTGTATGAAGCAGATTTGTCAGTAATCAGAAGAATTGTAGCTGAAATTCGTTGTGACTGACGGATTTATGTGATTATGATTCCATGAATAAATGCAAGTTTGACAGCTGGAATATTACTAGGTGAATTATCTTTTAAGGATTGGACAAAATAATGCGACCACCACATGGGAAAAACTAAAGTAACTTTGAAGTAACAGTCACAATTACAAACGCAACTGAACACATTGATAGGAGCCAAATGTCTACCAATCTTAACATGCATATTGGATTCTTCATGACAGGTCCTTCTCACCTCTGATAAGGCAGCGGCCAACTTTTCTGACCGGTCCCTATTGAAGAATTTGGGCCACTGGCTTGGGATGATTACTCTAGCTAAAAACAAACCAATCCTCTATACTGTAAGTAGGCATGTAATTTCCCTCATGCTTTAGTCAGTGAGAATAGGAGGTCTAATGCACCTGGCATGTTGTGATCTTATTTACACTTTGTCAGCCTAGAGCATTTAGTCTGGTTTTTCTCTGGCTCTTGAAGGACCTGGATGTGAAATCCCTTTTGCTGGAAGCCTTTGTGAAGGGGCAGCAGGAGTTGCTCTATGTTGTCCCCTTTGTTGCCAAAGTCTTGGAGTCCAGCCTCAGGAGCATTGTAAGTCTGCGTTTTTTGGTCTGTCGTAAGTGCTTCTTGAGTACGGAAGACCTGCCAGTCTGCAGTGGTGGTGACCTTAACTCTTGGAATGACTGGCAAAACTCTTTGTCTTCTCTGGGGATTCATTTATTGCTGTGTGTGGTGCAGGAGGGGCTGGTGTTCAGGTTACCATGGTTACCCTCCTTTGTGAAATGTTTTTGTTTTATTACTTAGATGATGCGTGATGGTTTCATTAATTGTGATCATCGTGAGTGTTTTGTTAAGCGTGGGGATCAATTTGGTCTTTGATAAATGAACAGTGAATTCAGGTTTTTGTCTGTTGCAGATCTTCAGACCCCAGAATCCCTGGACCATGGCCCTCATGAATGTATTGGCAGAACTGCACCAGGAACATGACTTGAAGGTGACTCCCTGTCCTTGTGCTTATTCACGCTCTATGCACTTTGAGTGATGGGTCTCCTCTCTGCTTGTTACTGCATGCCATTCCTCATTTAATTTGCATTATTTCTCCACCCTTTTCCCAATTTTAGCTGAACTTGAAGTTTGAAATCGAAGTGCTATGCAAGAACCTTTCCCTGGACATTAATGACTTGAAGCCTGGCAGTCTGCTCAAGGACCAGGACAAGCTGAGCACCCTGGCGGAGCAGCTGTCTGCACCAAAGAAGGAAGCCAGGCCAGCAGAGGAAGTGCTGCCCATTGCCACCAAGGGTTGGCCCGGCGAATTTGGTTTGTCTTATTTATATCTTCAGCAATCTCTTACAAGCTCCGGAAAGCTTAAGTTTGATCTTGTTGCTGCCATGTGCTTGTCGGGTGTTACTCTCTGTTCCTCAGCTCAGCTCCTTATGATGCACAGTAACTTTTGCTCTAAACTATGCAGTTCAAACATGTATATTTGTCTCTTATAGCAGCATCCATCCATGATACTTGTGTGTTCCATAAGCAGTCCTGATTGTTGCCTTGAATATAGATCAGTCCTGTAGGTTCAATGTTCTTTGGCGAGTGTGGTCTACTGATTTGTAGGCAACTGCAGGCTTAAGCCACTTCCTTTTGCAGTTGCGGCCCCACCGGCACCCCCGGCCAGCGGGACACCCAGTACGGCCACGGGCCCCCCGACCCCGCTCTTCAGTTACCATGACATTAATGTGTACTCCTTGGCAGGACTGGCCCCCCACGTCACTGTCAGCCCTGCGGTGAGTGCCGCCTGTTATGGCTTTGACGCCGTCGTCGTCCATGAGCTACTCCGTGTCTTCCTAAGGATCCCTGCAGTGCTCTGCTTTTATATGTGCTGGGATAACTCTATATTGGGTTAGTTTGTCAACTTAGTGTCGTCTTTAAAGCTGTATTTACTTTGCAGTTGTTCTGTGGTGTAAAGTTCTGCTTTGCAGTACTGACAGACTGTTCGTTCACACTTATTCTGAAGTGCTTCCACACAACTGATGCTTTTGCTGTTTATTTTCACCCTCATCTGCTGTGTGCCGTCTTCCTTATGCCATATTGCCAAGTAATCAAGAAGGAAAAAGTGATACTTTTTAGATATTGACTAGAGTAATCGTAATACCTATACGGTACGGAAGGAGACAGACTGATATAGCCCGATTCCAAACTGCTCGTGCTTTGTGGGCACCCCCGTCAAAGCCCTCATGGATGCGCTGCTGAGCCTGCAGACTGACTAGCCGTTTTTTGCAGATCCCCCTGCTGCAGGCCCACCCCCAGCTGAAGCAGTGTGTGCGGCAGGCCGTCGAACGCGCCGTTCAGGAGCTGGTGCACCCCGTAGTGGACCGCTCTATCAAGATCGCCATGACGACCTGCGAGCAGATTGTCAGGAAGGACTTCGCCCTGGACCCGGAGGAGTCGCGCATGCGTGTGGCGGCACATCACATGATGCGCAACCTGACGGCAGGCATGGCCATGATCACCTGCAAGGAGCCGCTGCTCGTCAGCATCGCCACCAACCTGAAGAGCGGCTTCACCGCCGCGCTCAGGGTACGTCTCCGCTGGCTAGCGGCTAGCGTTTGGCTGTCAGATTTGCGCTCGTCCTGACCTAAGCTTTCCGTCAGGCCCCCACTCCCCAGCAGAGAGAGATGATGGAGGAGGCCGTGGCCAGAATCGCACAGGATAACTGCGAGCTGGCGTGTTGCTTCATCCAGAAGACGGCCGTGGAGAAGGCTGGCCCGGAGATGGACAAGAGACTAGCTACCGTGAGTGTCGGCAGGAAAGTCCAGCCGGCCGGCCGGCTCCCCATCTTACCTGACCCTCTGCTCCCCCATAGGAGTTCGAGCTGAGGAAGCATGCCCGGCAGGAGGGCCGTCGGTACTGTGATCCGGGCGTCCTGACATACCAGGCGGAGCGCATGCCGGAGCAGGTCCGGCTGAAGGTGAGCTTGTTGTGGTGAGGCAGTCCTGGTGCTGGCAGACTTGGCATGGTCCCGCTTCACATCCTGCTCTGCTTTTCCCTCTTCTCAGGTCGGAGGGGTGGACCCCAAACAGCTCGCCGTCTACGAGGAGTTTGCCCGCAATGTCCCGGGATTCCTGCCAAGCAATGACCTTTCCCAGCCCACAGGCTTCCTTGCTCAGCCCATGAAGGTATGAAGCCACTCTCTTCATGTTGAAGATTCTAGAGGGTGTGAGGGTGTGTTAACCTGTTATTCTGAAGTTGTTTTTTTTTTTTTTCTTCTTTTTTCTTTAAACTGAATTTATCTAAAAAGAAATATGTGACTGCAATGATATTAAAAGTTCTTGTATTTTGTTTGGTTGCTTGGGGTTAAGGTTGTCATTGTTGGGATTTTCCCATAGAAATGGATGGATGGTGTTCCTGCAGCCATATGTTATCATCCTACCATTGCCTTTTAAGCTCGCTCGCTCTCACTCGCTCACCCGCTCCTTTCCGCACCTCTAGCAGCAGGTCTGGCCGACAGATGACATGGCTCAGATCTATGACAAGTGCCTGACTGATCTGGAGCAGCACCTGCATGCCGTGTCCCCGGCGTTAGCCGTGAACCCGCTGATGCAGGCGCTGCGGAGTCTCACCGAGTCCGTGGCTCTCGCCCGCAGCTCTCGCGACGGTGTGGCGGCACTGGCCCTGCTGCAGAAGGTCAGGAAAAAAACACTGCGATGGTATTTCAACAGGGAAAGGATCAAATATGAATGTGCTGTTCATGGCAGCGAAGTCTGTCACCTTTTCTCCTCCACTTTGGTTCATCCCTCATCCTACTTCTCACACCTTTTATCTTCACCCTCTCAGGCAGTGGAAGGGCTGCTGGATGCCACCAGCAGTGCAGACCCAGACCTCCTGCTTCGCTATCGAGAGTGCCACCTGCTGGTGCTGAAGGCCCTGCAGGACGGGCGTGCCTACGGCCCGCAGTGGTGCAACAAGCAAGTCACCAGGTCGGTACCTATAAAACCGTCACGGTGACTTGGTCGCGGGCAGCTTTGACTGCTCAGATGCAGCGTTTATAGGGCCCAAGCATACTTCCTCCATCGTAACTAATGTGGCAGATTTGATATTCTGGGAGAGTAAGTTGCCTGGGTTCAGCTGCTAGTGTGTCGCCTCTCCAGGTGCCTCATGGAGTGCAGAGATGAGTACAAGTATAATGTGGAGGCGGTGGAGCTCCTGATCAGAAACAGCCTGGTCAACATGCAGCAGTATGACCTGCACCTGGCCCAGGTATTGACCACGACCTCAGCTTGGCTCTTACCAGGTTTGCTGCAGGCTGTTTGTTGAGGGGCTAAATAGGATTTGCCAGTTTTCAATTGTTGCCTTGAGGGTACAGGCTTCTAATTCTCAAACTTGGCTCTTATTAAAAAAAAAAAATAAAAAAAAAAAAACTTAATTTGTCAGCCGCTGTTGATTGTAGCTGCCGCGTTTCCTCTGCCCGTCCCCCAGTCAATGGAGAACGGTCTGCACTACATGGCCGTGGCCTTTGCCATGCAGCTGGTGAAGCTGCTGCTGGTGGATGAGCGCAGCGCAAGCCAGATCACTGAGGCGGACCTCGTGCACACCATCGAGGCGCTCATGCGCACCAGCGCCCACTCCAGAGCCGGCCCAGAGGGGTGGGTCGTCGCCGTATCTAAAGGCCTCGTCTCTCATTCTTAATCCATGTATTCTCACTGTGATCACGTCTAGAATGCTGTCCCGGTGATGGTGTCTGTTGATGCTTCATTCAGGAGGCTTGCAGTAAACTAGGAGTTGTTTCCACCCAATTTAAAACTGTGAATGTTGACAGATCTGATGATAGTGTTAGAAAACACCATGCTGAACATCATGCCCTGATACTCGCGCAGGCTCTCCCAGCTGATGGATTTGGTCCGCTCGAACTACGAGGCCATGATGGCCCGCTCCCATGGTGGGCCCAACTTCATGATGCACTCGGGAATCTCCCAGGCTTCAAAGTATGACGACCCTCCTGGCCTTAGGGAGAAGGCCGAGTACCTTCTGAGAGAGTGGGTCAGCCTGTACCACTCCTCCGCTGCCGGACGTGACAGCACCAAGGCCTTTTCCGCCTTCGTCGGACAGGTACCTCTGCGTCCCTGCGTCTGGCCGCACTGCTGCTCTGGGTCAGGCAGTCGTGACCTTCCAGTGTTCTCAGAATGAGCAGTGGATGTGAGGTTCTGTTTCAGACATACCAGTGACCTTTGTACAGCAGCATCTTGGGTACTGTGACTTCGTTTCAGTAAGAAACAGCTGGGTTCTAGAAGGTTCTGTTATGACACCTGTATTTTCCAGTTTTTGGTGACTAGTACTATTTGTAAGCCTCTCATGGTGTCCCGTTACAGGCAAAGGTAGGGTTAGTTTCTTTACTTTAAGTGACCGGACACATGTTCCTTTATAGACATGCCTGTCTAGACCTCCAAGACCCAACATTTCCTTATATTGGTGGTTTAATCTGTACAGTTATAACATGTAGCATGGAGGAGTGTTATTGGACCAAGTACAGGAAACTCGGAATGGAAAGCAGTCAAGCAGTTCTGGCCATCTGCTAAATGCACGTCCTCCATGTGCTTCCTTGAGAGTGTAGGGGGAGCAGGGCCACCCTCCTGTTTTGTGTCGTCTTCAGATTCCCCCATTGACATGTTCCTGCCACCCATGTTTACTTGGTCCAGATGCACCAGCAGGGGATCCTGAAGACGGACGACCTGATCACGCGCTTCTTCCGGCTCTGCACGGAGATGTGCGTGGAGATCAGCTACCGCACCCACGCCGAGCAGCAGCACACGCCGGCTGCAGGCGCTGCCATCATCCGTGCCAAGTGCTACCACAATTTGGACGCCTTTGTGAGGCTTATCGCCCTGCTGGTGAAGCACTCCGGGGAGGCAGCCAACACCGTCACCAAGATTAACCTGCTCAACAAGGTAGGCCTGGGGAAGTGGAGGGCCTCTATCTTAATCGTATGTCTTTATGTCCCACTGTTTCGTTTTTGAGAATTGCTGCCCTCTCGTGGCCAGCAGGTCATTGCACATAAGTTGATACTAGAATTGTCTACATTTGTGAGAAAATGTTTAAAGGGTGTCATTTTAAAAATGTAAAGCAATTGAATATTGTATTGAGTGGAAGCCAATAGAATCTTTTAAGCAAAAAAGTCTTTGTGGGAGCAAAGTGATTTGTAGATGGATAACACCAAAGTGTCCATATTAGCATTGTGCCTTGAATCTCTGTACTCTCTCTCATATCCACATAGGTGCTGGGCATCGTGGTCGGCGTCCTTATCCAGGATCATGATGTTCGCCACACTGAGTTCCAGCAGTTGCCCTATCACCGTATCTTCATCATGCTGCTTTTGGAGCTGAATGCCCCCGAGCATGTGCTGGAAACCATCAACTTCCAGACCCTTACCGCCTTCTGGTAAAGGCCCACTTGTACTTTGCTTTGGGCAAACTCATCCTTCCCCTAAAGTAGTGTGTCCCATCCCAGTCCCCAGGGTCACCCAGACAGTCCACATTTTTGCTCTCTCCCAGCTCCCGGTAAACGTGGACCATCTGGGGGTCCCTAAGGGCCGAGTTGGGAAGCACTGCCCTAAAGCATACTAGATTATCCATGGTGTAAACTCTCTAAGTCCTGGAGGGCTGGTGCCCTGTGTAGTTTAGTTCTTTCCCTGTTCCACCACAAATGATTGAGCTGAAGAGCTGTGTAGAAATTAGCACAATGAGTTGCAAATAGTCAATTCAGGTGTGTTAAATGAGAGTAAAGCCAAAAATTTTGTAGAGCTCTGGCCCTCCAGGACCGGAGTTTGACACACCTGGTGTAAACGGTGCTTCTTGAAGTTTTTGGGTTTTTGCTAAACAAGCTGCTTACAGTAGACTCTGCTCTTGGTTTGCTTTACCTACCCGCTATTTATTCATGCTGATAATACTTATGAGTAGGATATAAAAATTCATTGTAAGATTTGAATATTGAATAGTCATCATGTTGGCAAAATGATATAGAATCCAGCTGTAATAAATGTAAGCATGTAGCGTTGGGGTAGAACTTTTTACTGTGAAAAGTCAGTTCCTTTTTCTATGCCCACAGCAACACATTTCACATCCTGCGGCCTGCCAAGGCCCCAGGCTTCGTGTATGCGTGGCTGGAGCTCATCTCTCATCGCATCTTTATTGCCCGGATGCTGGCTCACACGCCTCAGCAGAAGGTAAGGTGCCTGGATCATCTCCCCCATTTCTAATCATGCTCACTGGTAGCAACTGTTTTGCAGTGTTTTTACCCCCCAATTAATTTAACCAGTTCTATTCACTCTCATCAGGGTTGGCCAATGTATGCCCAGCTTCTGATTGACCTGTTCAAGTACCTCACCCCCTTCCTGAGGAATGTGGAACTTAACAAACCTATGCAAATTCTCTACAAGGTACAGCATCTGCATTTTGTCTTCTCATTTATCATGGGCTCAGAGTATTATTTTGTTGTTCTTCTGCAGCTGTCGTTATCTGTTTTTTTGTGGGAATACCTTGCTTTCTAAAGTGTCGTTGTGAAGGGACAGCCCTCCCCTGATACCCCCCTACACGGCAGTGTGGCGCAAACTGGCAAACTAATGCGACGCAGCGGTGATGTTTGCTGTCCTCTTCAATTGCTCCAGGGTACTCTGCGGGTGCTCCTGGTCCTGCTTCATGACTTCCCAGAATTCCTGTGTGACTATCACTATGGCTTCTGTGACGTCATTCCTCCGAACTGCATCCAGCTGCGTAACCTGATCCTCAGTGCCTTCCCCCGAAATATGAGGCTCCCTGACCCCTTCACCCCCAACTTGAAGGTAGCGGAGTATAAATCCTGCCTGCTTGAATCAGTCTCCCTTAACTGCCAGTGTGTAGAACCCTCAGTATTGTAGTTACCTTTCCCCCACATACATGTGATTTAATGTTGGCTAAGAATTACATTTTGGTCAGTATTCAAACTTATAAGTATGTCATCATTTTCCTTTTACTGACTAGGTGGACATGCTCAGTGAAATCAACGTAGCTCCTCGTATCCTCACTAACTTTACTGGAGTGATGCCTACTCAGTTTAAAAAAGACCTGGACTCCTACCTGAAAACTCGCTCCCCTGTCACGTTTCTGTCTGAGCTACGCAGCAATCTGCAGGTAGGGGGCACCAGTCTGGGTCCCTGGAAACATTTGCAGCTCAGCGACACAACTTTAGACCAGGTTAACAATTTTATATCTTTGAACAAATTGCTTTGATGTCAGTGTTGTGCATTTGTGTGAGTAACACTAGTTGGTAGACTGTAAAAATTCCTTATACTACTATTATTCTGTAAGAATCTTTGGGACTGATAGTTTGTTCACCTATTCCTGCTGTGTGTGTGCACGCTGTCTGTAACTTTGCCCTGTAAAGCTGAGTCCCTACAGATAGTTAGTATTCTAGAATGTTTGTCAGTGCTCCTGCATCTTATGTGGTCAATTGGTTCCACAATCCACCTCCAAAACCACGTACGTTCAAGACCCTTGTATAAAAATTCCTATTTATTTTGCATATACACCTTTTCCAACCTGTTATATTGTGCATTTTGATTATTTTTAAAGCTTTTTTAAAATATATTTTTGACCCCCACTCATTCAAAACCATACTGTCAAAAACTGCATAAGATGCAGACTGACTGTATAGTGGAATACCATTTTACTGGCTTGGCTGTACTTTGGGTGTACTTTGATTTCTCAAGGAGACTTTACTAAGGGCTGTGTTCTGATTTCTTAGGTGTCAAATGAGCCAGGGAATCGGTACAATATCCAGCTCATTAATGCCCTAGTACTGTATGTGGGTACTCAGGCTATTGGCCACATCCACAACAAGGGCAGCAGCCCTTCCATGAGCACAATTACCCACTCAGCCCACATGGACATCTACCAGAATCTGGCTGTGGACTTGGACACCGAGGGTGAGCTGATGGCTGGTGCTGCTCTGCATTTTGATCCTGCGCCTATCAAGATGTTCACCCCATTTATAATTTTATCACCCCCAGGACGGTACCTGTTCCTCAATGCCATTGCCAATCAGCTGCGCTACCCTAATAGCCACACCCACTACTTTAGCTGCACCATGCTGTACCTCTTTGCTGAGGCCAACACTGAGGCTATCCAGGAGCAGATAACGAGGTCTGCACTTTTCCTATCCTTCAAAATGACTTTTCAAGGGTGACAGGTGTGTGTGTGTGTGTGTGTGTGTGTGTGTGTGTGTGTGTGTGTGTGTGTGTGTGTGTGCGTGCGCACGTAATGCTGAATTCAGTGCTTGGTGTGATTTTGCACACTTCAAATGATGGATGCTTTTATCTTAAGATAGATCAGTATAATCTGCCTTCTGCTCCAGGGTCCTGCTGGAGAGGCTAATTGTGAACCGACCACATCCCTGGGGTCTGCTCATCACCTTCATCGAGCTCATCAAGAATCCTGCCTTCAAATTCTGGAGCCATGACTTTGTGCACTGTGCACCAGAGATAGAGAAGTAATTCATCAATTGGGTGGGGTGGCAGGGGTGGGGGTGGTGGTGGTGATTTGAGGATTTCTTGTATTTTATAAGGCATTGATAGAAATACTACAAATTGTTTTAATTAGGCCATTACAGCTTGGAGCATGTTGGGATTCAAATATTCCTCCAGAAATCCCATTTTGGCACCCATACCTGAAATAAACTTGTCACCTTTATGAAAATTCCTAGCATATCCTAGTAGAGAGAATAGAACATTCTCTGGATGCAGGTGAAATCCTAAAGGATGGGTTGTAATGCTTGTGCACTGAATGATGTGTATCACTGAGAGTGGGGAAGTAATGCTTCATTAAGGCAATGCAGTGTGCTTGACTGAGTGTCTCAGTGCCATCATAGGTTGTTAGCCAAAGGTCTTGAAGCGCCGAACAGCCTCATAAGACCATGCATCATTATGCCTTCTGCTGATACCACCTAGTTACTGATTCCTCATGCAAAGATTTTTTTTTCTTTTCTTGAATGCAGTAGCAACAGAGAACCTTCATTTGAAATTTCATGTCCAGCCGATGCGTTCTAAACTTTGGGGGGATGGGGCGATTTTTTTACAAATTGTATTTTTCCAGTATTGACATACAATTGACATTTGTTAACCGTTTTGTCACAAACAGGTTGTTCCAGTCCGTAGCTCAGTGCTGCATGGGCCAGAAGCAAGCGCAGCAGGTGATTGAGGGCACCGGTGCCAGCTAGTGGGCCTGTGTCATTAGGAGGGTCCTGTCCTGGGCCTATATCCTCTGTCACACCAACAGCACCAAGATGATCAGACGTGGTGGCTGCAAGTTACACCATTGCCTCTTAGAGACTTCCATAATTGTGAGGGGGGGGGGGCGCATTTGTAAAACAAGCAAATGCTGTGAACATTTGCAAATAACTAAAATGACATTGTGGGGCATCCTGGGAAATATGGCGCAGAGATGGAGATCAGGAGATCAAGCCAGGTTAAACTTTCCTAAATGAAGCTGCTATGCCCCAAGCCACAGCCACCTTTTTTTTTGTTTTTGCCTGTTTTCCCTTTGTTTCCAAAATTTTTAGTTTTGCTTAAAAGCCTTTAAGATAAGCAGATGTTTATGACCTTGTCAGTTGGCCTGGGAGGATGCAGGACACAAGTGTTGTGTTGCGTTGTGTACTGATGAATTACCTGCGTGGGAGGGTTCAGATGATTCATTAAGGATATTAGCGGGTAGCGGATTTCAGTGTTTTATGGGTTCCCCCGGATGCCTGTAAATTGTGACATAAGAATATTTGAGATTGTATAAAAACCATTAAAAGTATGATGGACCAATAGAGGCCTTTTTGTAATTATTTTGAATGTTTTGTAAATGCATTGGTCCGTATGCCATATATTGTAGTCCTTTGTAGTTTTGCCTGTAGTTCTTCCCACTGGATTCTGTATGTATACATATTGCTAATACATTTAAAATTTTTGCCTGCTTTTTACTCTTGTTCATGCTATGCTGGTTTTGCATTCTTGTTCAGTTTTTTTTTTTTTTTAAATCACATTTAATAAAATGCTCTAAATCGACCATTTTTCCTATTAGAGCAAACACTTTTGTGTATGATATATTGGAGAATGTATTCCACTTCCAGTGGGGTGAAACTTGAAAAAGGTCTACAAGGATCCCATAGTGGTATGAAGCCAGTGGAGGGGCCTGGGTTTTCAATTTAATATTACTTATTGGAGACGGATTTTCAAAATGACGTAGCTAAATTCGTTATAATTACCCACGCAAATTATTTTTTTAAATGGTGCAAGTCCTGTCTTCTTCGGGAATGCCTATTGGTAAAGCACATGACGGAAGTCGTTTCGTGTGTCATGGCGGTGAGTCAATTGGAGACACCCCCTTAACAGGCAGCAGTTCATTGGGTCGCACTTGAATATTTAGGTTAAAGCGATAGAAAACAGGAAGTATTGTTCAAAGAGTGAGAATGCAGTGCTGTCGTTGGGTATCTCCGTAGGAGGGAGTTTTAAACTACCAAGATAGGGCAAACATGCTATTTTGCCGTAACTAGCAAAGAATAAGCGACCTGTCACAAAATTTTGTTGATTGGCCAACGACTAACTTGGCAATTTCAGAGAGACACGGTGTTGACACCGTAACCAAAAATGTTTTAATTTAGTACGTATCTCAACATCCGATTAATTTCTTAAATTGCAGATTATTTAAAGGTTAGATTATTTGTCGTGTGAAGCCTTTTAACAATTTGGTAATACTGGTTACTCTTGAATCGATATCGTAGAACTTGAATTTGTAGAACAAAGTGCGACGAAAGCAAAGCTTAGCATCCTGCTTGACTGCCCAGAATTAACTCTGTATTTACTCTGCTCAGTGACATCTCGTGTTATCCTATTGCTACTATTACAGAAACTACCAGTTACTAAATATACCATGAATAAACGTTACCGTGCTGTTACTGCACAATTTCTGAAAGCGGTTACTTTGATCATGCCACTTAATTATGGGCTCACTGTGTTATACGATTCGTACGTCGGCTTTCATTTTGCAGACGGTCCCTGAGGTTTAAATCCATCCCAGCATGCACCGCACATCTAACGGCTTTATACTGTAGGACCTCATTGCCGGTAGCTGCGAATCAAACGGATTCGGGTATCCGTGAGCCGAACTTGGACCGAACCTGCTCGAGACTGCCGATCCGCGCGTGGCGCACGGCCGGAGCACGCAGCTGGGCGCGTGTCACGGCGACCTGGCGCGGCGACGTGAGGGTGTAAGAAGCGGCGCTCCGCTGTGGCCGGCGACAACCCGAGCATTCAGAACCGGACAGTAACCAGATGGATTTGGAGCTGAGCAGAACTGAGCTGGATGCCATGGCTGAGTCACTACAGTGTCAGACGCCGAGCCGGCATGAAAAGAGTCTCGGATTGCTTACGACTAAATTTGTTAATTTACTACAGGAGGCTAAGGACGGAGTGCTAGACCTCAAAGTAGTAAGCATGTTTTGCTCTTTGCGCGTGATCGATTGGGATATGAATGTTGCATTTAAGTCTGCTGCCAAATACTGTTTTTTTCATGCCAAATAAGCGCACTGAAATCTCGATTTTTTTGCTCGAGGCTGCATGCTTGGAGTTACAAGCAACCAGGTTATCCAGGGGGTAATAGGTGCCCCTCGTCGGAATGGACTCCTGACTTTGGATGTTCTGTTCCCAAATTCGTTGTCTGATTTCATTACGTCTAAATTAATTTTCTGGAATAGTTAGCTGCTTGTTTCGCTTTGGCTGTACTCATAGAGAATGTCCTCCGGGGCTGGAATGATACGTATTTCCTGATTGTTATTATGCAGCAAGACTAGACACACAACAATGACCAGTACACATTTAGCCCTTATTCACAATAATGACAAGAAATTTAAAGAAAAATTAATCTTAATATGAATTGCTACCGAAAAGTTCCCGACAGTAACAGCGTGTATGTTATTCTTATGTGTATAAGAATAGCGTAGGAGTTTTTTGAGTTTATGTATTTTCACTTAACGTTTAAATGCACTTTTATTGGAATCAAGGAGTAAATAACAAAAAACGTGTAAATGTTGAGGTGTTTCTACCTAGGCGCACGTTTCTTGGTCATCAAAAAAAAGACTAAAAATCCTGCATATTTGCTATAGAGCACATTGCCGTGGGCGACGTCACGCAGCACTTATAGCTGCACATGTGGGCTCGCGCTCGTTACAGTAACGGAGATCAGGTGCGCTTGCGTTATAGCGCGCGAGCCGTGCACGGGGGCCGCGCGTGGTGTGCTGACCGCGAGCTGTTGAACGGCGCCTCTCCCGCTGGGTCGCCATGGAAACCGAAACTTCATCCAGGACGGGAAGCTCCATGCGGCCCGGTCCCTAGGCTGCTCCCCCCTGTGAGTGACGGCGGTGTGGGCGCCTGGCCGGTATTTACCCGGTGGGGGGAAAACTCATCCGAAGGTGTATGACATAACTGCGTATACCGCACTGCTGCAATAATAAGAATAACTTCACCTGTCTAAATGATGTACAATGCGGATTCGGCCGTGGTTGCT
This sequence comes from Petrocephalus microphthalmus, assembly GCA_026774405.1. Classification (NCBI taxonomy): domain Eukaryota; kingdom Metazoa; phylum Chordata; class Actinopteri; order Osteoglossiformes; family Mormyridae; genus Petrocephalus; species Petrocephalus microphthalmus. Next base: position 19,447,606 of record JAODKK010000008.1, on the reverse strand, counting down.
GTTCGTAGAGCTGTCTGTTCGTTTGTGATTAAAGAAGCAAACATAGCGATGAGATAATAATGATAAAATGCTACCATTATCACCTGGGGTATTTAGTGATCTGTGTAAAGTCGGCGTATTATGTTTAATAAACGTGCTGGACTTTAAAACACAAAAAGTACCTCCACACCACCTTGTTTATCCACATTAAGCTATTTTTTGTGCCAAGTATCCTAATTATTGCGAGTCACCTAATTGCCCCTGCTGGGTTGTTCGGATTATATTGTCTCGTACAGGTATTGCATCATATTTGCACACACTGAACGTATAATATTTGCAGCGTTATGCTGTTCTGCTCACGTGGCCATTTTAAACTTTATTGTGGCCAGTTTATATGTGGACATTATTATACATTAATATGGTAAAGCAGCAGAATGCTGTGGCTGTTATGATCTCGCTGGAATGGTGGCGTAATTCACCCCGGTCCGAAGGATGCTAAAGACTGCTGTATGTTTAACACTTTGTGGTTTCTTTACCTCTCATTTTCATTTAAAAACTAATTTAGCATTTAATGCTGAAAATGTAGACTGCAGATGCAGTTGGATTATCCAGCAAATTGGAGTGATTGTCAGAAATGCTGGATAATCAGATTATTCTTGTTGAGGCTTACTTTAGTATTTCAGCGCACCACACTGATGTTAAGTAGCGAAATGCATTGTAAGCATGGAAGGAATAGCGCCTAATCTTGGGGTAAAATTTAACCGAGACTAATTAAACTTCAATTTAAGAGCATTAAAATACAATTTAAAAGGCAACGTTTACATTACATTTCAAAAATATTAAATGCGAATTTCAATGCCTGTCATTAAAGCTTTAAATTTCAAAATGTGACTTTGAACCATGCTTTTATTTGTGGAAGTCCTTGAGAACATTGTGAATAAAATATAAACATAAAGTTGAATCAATAACATTTCAGGAAAATTGTAAAACAAGTGTAAAAACATCAACCACTGGGTGACAGCCTTATGTAAGAATCAGCTGAGATGGTTTAGGCATCTTCTAAAGATGCAACCTTATGTGTGTCTAGTGTCCCATCTAGTATGTATCCCTGCTCTCTGGTTTGGCCTTTTCCAGCCCAGCCCAGGATCAGTGCTTAGACAATGTATGGATGCAGACCCTGTTTTAGGAGGCTGCATCTTGGTACTTTACCACATAGATTATAAATTCAAAATGGCTTGAAATACACATATTTGTGGACAAAAAGTGACATTTTCTGGGCCTGGAGAGGGAGAGGTCATGGCTGGCACAGATGGAGTGTCTCATTGCAGTGTGGAAGAAAACGGGCCTCTCATTCTGCACAGGCAGCTGACACGCTTGCGGTCAGACAGAAGAGGCGCATTTATGACATCACCAATGTGCTGGAAGGGATTGGTTTGATTGAGAAGAAGTCCAAGAACAGCATCCAATGGAAGTAAGTGCTAGGCATGCTCTGATCTGTAGTGCAATCCAGCTGCATATACATGCTTGCGTTTGCATGTGTATGTTCATTTCTGCATGCATTTATGAACGTGCAAGTTTATACATTGTACATTCCAATACATTTCTAGTAGCAGCCGTGTGGGTGCTGGTGGCAGAATTCTCACTACAAAGCTGTTTCAGACCCCCACCTTCAGCTCTGCTCTGTTCACAGGGGTGTGGGGCCAGGCTGCAACACACGGGAAATTGCAGACAAGCTGATCGACCTGAAGGGGGAGCTGGAGGACCTGGATCGACGGGAACATGAGCTGGACCAGCAGAGGGTCTGGGTGCAGCAAAGCATCAAAAACGTGACGGACGACACGCAGAACAGCCGATATCCTTTTTGGAGATGGCCCACGATACACCTGTGCCATTGAACGGGGCAGTAAGAGAATGGCCCTGCTGTGATTGGTGCAAATAATGGGACGACCGCGATGCGGGCTGTTCATGTACATGATGGAGCAGAAATCCACTGCCTTCTTCATTAAGTTTCCCTGCTTGGCCCTTAACATAGGCTAACCTTAGCCTACGTTACTCATGATGACATCTGCAGCTGCTTCAAAGGTAAGCTCTTCAGTCGTGCTCTGAATGGGTCATGCATGCTCTGGTCTAAGCGCTAACCATTTTGCCGTTTTATATTCTCCTCCGTCTCTGCATTTACCTCACTCTCTTACGGTATTGTTACTGCGTCCCCGTCCCTCGCCCTGTTTCCCCCCAGGTGACACCCTCCTGGCCATACGTGCGCCCTCCGGCACGCAGCTGGAAGTACCCATCCCTGAGACAGTAGGTTTAGCTCCTGGTTAACCCTCGTCCCCCTTCACCCTCATTTAACCCTCCTTTACCTTTCCAAACCCTCGCAGCCCCACGTCTTTCTCAATCTGTACTCTTCCCCGCAGGTATCAAACAGGCAGAAAAGGTATCAGATCCACCTGAAGAGTGCGATGAGCCCCATCGAAGTCCTGCTGGTCAATAAGGACTCGTCGGGCTCCACCCCGGTGGTGCTGCCCGTCCCGCCACCCGAGGACATGTTCCAGGGGCCAGCGGTGGTTCCTGCCACTACCCCTAAGCAGACGCCGCAGTCAACTGGGCCCGGTGCCCCTCAGTCTCTAGACAGCACCCGCAGACAGCGTTCCCTGGTCTCCCCTGCCTCCGCTCCAAGCGCAGGTGCCTCTGACGCTGCCTCAGGTGGGGGCCTGGAGCTCTTACCTGACAGGACACGCATTCCCAGCCTTTAGCATTCTCACTTATTGCACTCAAGCTACAGGCAGTCTCTGCAGACCTCAGATACTGGTTTGGACCAACGTTTCAGTAGCACATGATGTATGCATATAAAAAGGAGCTGCTTCTCAGTATTCTTGTGCTTTGTACCTTGGGGATTTTTTTTCCTAATCTAACAGTTCTTCTAGCAAAGTTATTCTTCTGTTCTCATCCCCTTTTCTATTTTTTTCTCCGTTTTTTCATCAGTGGCATCAAGTTGCACCAGTGCCACAGATCTTGTCTCAACCACCAAAGATACACCCGCCCCTTCCAAAACTTCATTGGACGTCCAGCCGCTCCAGTCTTCCACGTCATTGGACCAGAGTTCCACGGTCCCAGCTTCTGTGGCAGTCTTTGAAACTGTCAAGGCTGATGTCCCAGACTGTGAGTTACACTTTGAAAGTTCTTCAAGATGTCATTAATTCTGCTTGGGTTTTATTGAGTGCCCAGTCCAGTCCAGAGGAAGCAGGACAGTCTGCATGTGAGCGAGTGTGCTCTTATCCTCTCTATGCTGTTTTCTCTAGTGACGGAGTTTCCTAAGGAATTGTCAGAGATATTCGACCCCACAAAAGGTAATGGCCACTGATGTAGTTCAAATGTGAGAGGTTTGAGTCTGACCGTGAGAGTACATGCAGTTATGATATTAACTATCCTTTCCTTTTTCTCCATTTACATTTTTTATTTTTACATTTACATCTTTGTCTTTCCCTGCATCCTTCTTCGGCTTAAGAAATCTTGAGTGCCGATCTCCTGGAGGAGCTCATGTCCTCTGAAGGTCGGTATTGACCAGTCTGCCTTGCTGTGGGTCTGTGTGCGTGCCCTGGTGTGTTTGCGATGGCAGCTGTGGTCTAGCACATTGTTGTGAGTCCTCTTATGGTTGCTTGCTTGATTGTGAGCATGGGCTTTGTAGACCAAAGTAGCAGTTCTTAAAAGGAATGTTCTATAGAGAGCATAGTTTCCAGAAATAATTTTAATTATTAGCATAAAGCATAAAGATTGAAGTAAAGACTCTCATGCTCATATGACGTGACTCTCTGTTCTGTGCCTCTGCAGTTTTCTCTCCCCTGCTGCGACTCTCCCCTCCACCAGGCGACCATGACTACATATACAACCTGGACGAGAGCGAAGGCCTCTGTGACCTTTTCGACATTCCCATCCTAAACCTCTGACCCCTGAACTCTATTGTAAAGGATTTGTAAATAGCTATTTGACTAAGAGTAAAACACAAAAGGAATATTTTTTACATTTTCGAAGAAGGGCACAGCAAGGAAAATACATCTATTTTTGGATTATAGTTGTATTATAAGCTGACAGAAAGAATAGTTTGTCTGCTTGTCATTCTTTACTTTTTTTTGACCATTCTCTGAAGAGGAGGAGGACCTTGTGACTGTGCTGGTAGAAACACGGGAGCAAGATCTCCACCACTGTGTTTTAAAGACAATGAATAGGCCAAATTGCCATAATATAGCCATGTGCAGTTTGGGAGCCCAGTGCGATGTTGAAAACACGCATGTTGCAGGAGTCGATAGCAAAGTTCTTCAAGAGCTGCAGAAGATGAACTGTCTATAGCTGCAGTCCTGCTTTTGTGTATTCGTCGGGGCAGTTGGAGTCAAGTTTATTTTTGATAGTAAGGAGACACCAGCAGCAGCTCTCTGCCCATCTAATTATTAGTCACTGCCAGGGTCATATGCTATTTTTTGTTTTCTGAAGAAAAACACCCTTAAAACACCAAGTGTAAGCTCAAATTCATCTGTTTAGACAGATAAGCCAGCGTAAGGCCCTCTTAGGTGAGGACACTCCTATTGGCTCTGTAAGTCGCATGGCTCTGCCGCCTTCTTTATTCCTTGCCTGAAGTCAAGTTTTTATTGGTCACATGGGCCCCACACATCTGTTATTTTTTTTGTTTGTTTAAATACACAGCACCTTGGGTGTTTAGGATTAGTCCCTTCTTAAGAGTAGCACTTGTTTTTATTTTGTATTATTTATTTTTTGTTCGCAAGAGCAGGAAATCTTCCTCCCTCGTTAAGCTGAGATCTAAAATACTTTTTACCTCTTGTCCTAGGATTGGTGCATTCTTTTGTCATGTAATATGTAGAAATCAAGCCTGAAGTGGCTGCCTTCAGTAGATCTATCTAGTCTTTTCTTGCTGTCTGCCTTTCTATTTATTTTCCTTAATATTTAATTTAGTGCCATATGCAGGTTCTGTCGAGGGATAAACAGCTGTTACCATGTTCTCCGGACAGTGTTACGTTTTATCGTTTATATGGGAACGTTGGGAAACATATTATAAGAGCTACTGATTCAAATATAAGCTAGAAGTTAATTTGTATATTTTTGATATTAAAAACTGCTTTTATAGGTCTGTGTGACATTAGTAGGTGTTTGACAATAATAAATAACATGGAAGAAGGGAGGCTAAGAACGTCTACAGTAGGACTAGGTAGGTAGTTCATCCCACGTCTGAGCCTTAACTAAGGAGTTGTCCTGAAGGGTGAAAACAGGCTGGGCTAACCAGCCACTCTTTTCTTAGAGTCTTATATAAAAAGCAGTATATGGTGTATTTGGCAGCAGCTTTTACAGCATTGTTTGGGCCAGCATCATTTGTAATCATGCGCTGTTGCATGTTGTTGTTTGTCAAGACAAGTTAGCGGCTATCTGCTATGTTTGAAAGTGAGTCGCAGTTGCGGTTTTTCTGTCCTGAAATGTTTTGGGATATTGTCTGTGGAATCATGTTTACTGTATCATGAAGTATCATCTAACCCGAAACCACCCTTGGCAGTCAGGCATATTAGGTCTGTGTGTGTGGTCATGTTTTGAAAAGTCATTTCTCATCTTATCTTCCCTCATTCTGTGCCGCATGTGGATATGGTCTGTTTTTTATTATTTTACTGAAAACATTCATCATCTACCACCTATATGTCAACACACCCATGGTTGAGATCACATCATTTCCCTTTGATATCATAATAACGTACTAGTTAGCTGTCCCTCTAGTTGTTTCCCTTCTATGACAGAAGATTGTGTTTCAGTGTTTTACTATACCAATTCGCCGTTGGTGCCCAGTAACAGTTTCCATGGAGACCAATAACATTAGCACATACACAGGGTGAACTGGGGGACACAAGTTGTTCTGGTGTGTAGAGGCATCTTTGCGAGGTTTGAAGCATGGGGCTTCTAAGAAAAATACTTGGTAAGTTTTACCATAGACTGTACGACAGTTTTTGTGTTTCAGTTTTGGTACAGCCTGTATCAGAGATAATTTAAAACATAAAGATCGTTGCATTTTATTGTGTTAATATTATGTGCCTTCTTTCTTCCAATATGGTTTAGGGGAGAATTATCCAAATTACACAAGTTTTGAACCCAAAGCTGGTACATGTTTATTGTGATTTCAAAGCCGTTTTCCAAGTCTAAGAACTCTATACAGTACATGACACTACTCAAACAAGTTTGGGTGATGAAGAGAGTCGATGGCATGTGTGTGATAATCACTCTTCAGTATACTTGGTAAAACAAAAAAATAAATACATGTTTTTCAGTACCGAGAATGCAAAGATCATATTTGTAGTCTTGGCAAGAATAGTCTTGCTAACTTGCCTTTCAAGAACGAACTTGGGGTGCAATGAATCATGGGATTGGTCCCATTTGGCGAGGATGCAACCAGTGTATACTTGGTATTTGGGGGGCAGCAAGACCAGCATCTGGGGATTTTTACCATCCTCTGTACTTGTTTTGTGTGCGGGCTGGAATGGAGGACAGGGGAGCAGGAATCAGGGCAAAAAAAGGGAGTTCATTAAAACAAACTGAACCGAATACGCAACCATAGGGGATCAAAAGGGGAGGCTAGGACACAGACAACAGGATAACATGACGTCAGTGACAGAGCTGGGAATCACAAGACTGGGGAACACTTAAATACTGGATCAATACTGGAGCACAATGAAAGGCAGCAGGAGTGAATCACAGAAGGGCAGGAACGAGAGGTAAGACTAACGAGCAGCAAGTGTGGCCTGGAGGACACATGGAGGAGACAGGAGGGTCAGGCAGAGCAGGACATGACAACTTCTGTTCTTAGTATTGGAACTGGTCTTTGGCAATGACATTATGATGATGTAAAATGGGTACACGAGAACACAAGTACAGTCATCCATACATATTGAGATTCACCCCATATAAATGTAAGGTGCACCATTTAAGAGCATCAGCTAAGAAATCTTTTTGGAGGACACCCTCCACCAACATCTTGGGTATCTCCCCTGAGCAGGAGCAGGGCAATTTCTCACAAGAAAATGAGTATTACATTGTGGTTGATAGTCCTTAGGCAATCAATACGTACAGATCAATTGCTTCGGCACAGTCCCCATCATTTGTGAAACTTGCCTATGTAAAAAGTATGTTACCTCTATAATTGTCTACATTATTTCTGAGTGAGATATGCTCCCAGACCAGCAGTCACACCTGTTACACGTTAACACTTGGTGGCCACACTGACACCTGGCCTGCTTGCCTGATATGGCATATTGTGGGACATTAGGGTTACACGGCTGCAGTGGCACTCAAATGATGTCTCTGTTTCACAGGCAAATCCAACAGAAAGCGTGCAAATGAACTGGAAAACCCATAGCTCATGCAAAACAAACAAACTAGCATTTAAATTTTGTTTCAGGTTGGGTAAAAATGTTGTATCACCATTTAAATGCTTTTCTGATTTGGCTTCTGCTGACAGTTTGCATGGCTGAATAAACTCATGAACACTACAAGTATGATTGCGTGTGTGTGTGTGTGTGGGGGGGGGGGGGGGGGG
>JAODKK010000008.1:19387925-19398380 GCA_026774405.1 Petrocephalus microphthalmus | reverse complement strand
CGGGTAGCGACAAGGCTGTACAGATCGGGTAGCGACAAGGCTGTACAGATCGGGTAGCGACAAGGCTGTACGGATCGAGTAGCGACAAGGCTGTACGGATCGGGTAGCGACAAGGCTGTACAGATCAGCTAGTGACAAGGCTGTTTGGATCGGGTAGTGACAAAGCTGTACAGATCAGGTAGTGACAAGGCTGTACAGATCAGCTAGTGACAAGGCTGTACAGATCAGCTAGTGACAAGGCTGTACAGATCAGGTAGTTACAAGGCTGTACAGATCAGCTAGTGACAAGGCTGTACAGATCAGCTAGTGACAAGGCTGTACGGATCAGGTAGCGACAAGGCTGTACAGATCGGGTAGTGACAAGGCTGTACAGATCAGGTAGTTACAAGGCTGTACGGATCGGCTAGCAACAAGTCTGCATGGAATGGTTAGCAACAAGGTTGTACAGATCAGGTAGCAACAAGGCTAGCGACAAGGACACGGTGAAAGGCGATCCACATGCTCTATGGCACAGAACATCTGCATGGTGATTGTTTTCGGGGGAGCATGACGCTTTTCTAGGACTCCACAAGAGCTTTTACCAGAGTCAGGGACACATGGAGGGAGGCAGGGGCACAGTAAGGGATACACACCTTGGATGGAAAGAGCGCCTCCTGGTGTCTGGCTCAGCAGTCTCCTCATCAGACAGCAACTCTACAACTGATTCTTGTGGGGGGGCGTCCGTTTCTGCATGGACTGAAAGAGTTATCAGGACTCGGGGGTCGGAAAGGGCCTCTCGCAATCAGGGCCACGTGCGGATGCTCTGCAATATTACAGACCTCTCTGAGTTTGAAACCGCCAGGGGTGAAGAGAGAATTCAGTTGGCTTACCTGCAAGTTCATCTGAAAGTTCCTTTACATCAGAAACCTAAAGATAAACTAGGATTATGTTAAAATACTTAGCCAGAAGCAATTTGTACAAAGTGATGTGCATAGACTTACAAGGAATCAGACTAAGTGCTATTCCCAAGCACCAGTTACCTTCTAAGGACCTGAAAGTGGTATCTTGTGATAGCCAGTCAAGTTCCTTTTACCAGTCGAATAGAAAGAGTGGGGAGCCGTAGACCTTTTTCATAAGTGTAAATGCAGGTTGTTTCCTCTTACCTCTGTAATTTCTTCAGGCTCTTGGCATTTTTCCTCTGGTAGAGGAATCACTTTGCTCAGTCCTTGTGAAATCCAGCCAATGACCCCAGGTCTAGGGAGGGAAAAGTGTGAGCACTCTATGACCACTAGATGGCAGCAGACACCAGCTAAAGGTGTCAAAAGTGCCGTTAACAGTATGTGATGTTTAGCTGTATAGCGTTTTTTTTGTTGCCAGGAGAAGGTGACCTGAATGAAGTGTGAGCAAATCTCCCTACACAGTGGAGCATTATCTTTGTTGGTGCTTACTGACTTCACAGGCAATGTTAGTCAAGCCTGTATAAATAGGGCAGGGCACTTCTACAGAAGTCATACCTATTTGCAGAAGGAACAAAGAGGAAAAGGAGTTTGAAAATGGGAGGCACAGCACAGGAAAGAAGCCAGGAGGTTGGGGTGTCTACTTACTGTTCCTCAGGCTTACAGCTGTCCACAGAAGCCAAAGAGAGCACAGCACAAGTCAGTCGGCAGCCATTGATTCCTGCTGGCTTGACTCCACCTGCCCCCCACCCACCAGCTTCCTTAGACAGTGCCTAGGGCTGTTAGGGGGGTGGGGCGGGGTTTGGATGCTCGCTAACCTTAGTTGGGAAACCTCCCACATACCCAGTGCCCACATCTGTCCTTGTACACAGAGACATACCTCTACCAAATACCCCCCCCCCAACACACACACACACACTGCAATGTACCCCCAACTTCATCATCACCTCAATAATATCATTTTGGGCAAACCTGGTGTCCATGGTGACCTCCTCTTCTTCAGAGGGCTGTGGGAATGAGAGAGAAGGACATACAGAATACATCTCAGACATCTCGGAGGATGCACTCCCAGTGCCGGAGCGGCAAATCAGGAGAATCGAGAGAATCCCTGGTGGCGGAAATACAATTTAATCAGGGCTGCATCGATCTCCCACACTCAACAAATCTCATCGTTTTCTCCTCCATCCCCCCCAACAAAGTATATTCTGCTGTCAGTAATCCCGCCCTGTCGATACCAGACGCTATAAATGCGACCAGATGAAATTTGGTTTGGATTAACCTGACGCATTATAGACATAACTAATCATGGTATCCCAGTTTTGGGAAGGGGTGTAGCTTAATAGAAAACATTTTCTTGTTATGCTGCTCTTCTTTGGGGTCTCTATAGGGGGCAGGATGATTAATGGGTTAATGATGACTGGGTGGTACCTGGGTGTTGGCGCCTCTGAGGGAGGGGGGGGGGGTGTTTGAGTTAACAGCGTACGGGTTTGCGAGGCGTATCTATGGCCGCCATTATTATAGCGTCTATAGAAAACTTCTGTCCTATTTAGCGGTGAGATGCTACAGTATTAGAAAGTCCCTGCGAAGCCAACCTTGTCGCCGGAAGGGTCCCTGCTGAGTTTGGGGCTTCCTGTGGGCTGAGGCAGAGTTCTGGCCAGGCCGTGCGTGATCCAGGTCAACACCCCCCTCTGCAAACTGAAAGCGAGGAGGGAGAAAGAGAAAAGAAGAGATGGATGAAAAAGTAAAAGAGAGTAAAGAGGTAATGGAGACGAGGAATAGAAAGCGGATGGCTGGACATCAAGGTAGACAAGATTACAGGCCCTGAATCCAGTTCCCCTCCCCAGCAGGACTCCACCATGTGGGGCTCGTTTCTTTCTCACGTATGCAGAAATCTCAGGAGACTCTTACCTACTTTCTGGGATCTCCTCCTTCGGCTTGGCACCAGGGGCTGTCAGATCAAGAGCAGTTTTCAGTTAGCAGTCTGTGCTGGAGTTCTTGTGGGGCAAACTTCGTAGTTCTGCATCTTAGATGACATGCTGCACCATATAATCAATCAGTACTATGATTACTTGTTAGATGTTCAGCTATATCTGTAAATTTGCATCTAATGTTACACTTTTTAAACTAGTATGTAATGATGGCATCCTGCAATGTCACAGAACCCTCTGTATTCCGTTTTTTTTTTTTTACTGATCGCTAAAGGTCATGATTCGGATCCTAGTGGTGGAGTTTTTCTATCAATAAGCTGGATTTATATTAAAAATGGCCCATGAAAATGAATAAGAAGGCATTCCGGTAATTGCAGAGCCTCTGTTGTCCTTCTCATGCCAGATCACAGGATGTCAGGGGCCCCGGCTGACGGGGCAGAGATTAACCCAGGCCAGGTGCTCACCAGCCAGGTTTAAAGGTGACGTCCTGTGGCTACCTGGAAGCACAGTTAGGGCAAATCCCTAATTCAATAATTACTCTAATCAGACTAGGATGAAGCAAAAAAAATGTGCCTATAGGAGTTCAGCAACTTTATTATCTTCTATGAGTCTAATATGAACCTAAATGATCTTGTTTAAATCCTGGTGGCAATGGGTTCCTGATGCATGTAGATGAGGGATGAATCCAGTTTGCAGGCTGATTCTGTCTTTAGATATAATGGGTATGTCGTGTTGCATAGTAGTGAAAGGTCAGTGCTGAAAGCTAGAATACTACATGCTAATGCTACAAGCTAATGTAATGTGCCCAGTGCTGGGGCTGATGTCCAGATCGATGGTATTCATAGCCTTGGTTTTTCTGAGCTAGTATCAGGAAAAATTCATTGTAGAGTCTTAAAGCACTTATGTAAGTTGCTCTGCTAAGGGCGTCTGCCAAATGCTGTAAATGTAATTGTCCACATTAATGCACTCACCACCCTTAGCTTCATTTTCCTGTTGGGAAAGAAGAATTGTTTTTATGAGTCAATTTTTTTATGGGGGGTGGGGGGGGGGGGTCAAAATAAATATAAACCCCTTCCTTATGATGTAATTGTGAATATAGCATTTTGCAATCCCTATAACAGGCAGGAAAGGTTACTCTGGTTAACACCCTACAGATTCTGCATCGCTATAGATTGACTAAGAAGTGACCCTCAGTGTCTTACTGTTAAAGGTTTCTAGTCTAGTTTTACTTTGAGCTGTCAAACAGTGAGAGGGGGTGAGAAATGTGTCCATGTAATGCTAGATATTCATCTTTTGTTCCAGAAAATCAAACAATTGGATCAACAGTTACATTCAGATTATCCGGGTGCTGCTGAGCGAAATCAAAGCTACAGTGATATTCAATTGCTCAAAGTCCTCTTCCCTTGTACCCGACAACAGGAAGTAATCACACATGTGTACACATGCTTGCACGCTTGCACACAGGCACGCTTCAGTAAAGGGAGCGTTTGGTCTCACTGGGAGTTGTGAAGTCCCCTCAGCTGGTCCGTCCCCTCCCAGATTCCCAGCAGGCAGTGGGGGCTGAGGTACAACCTTCACCACCCAGTTAAACATCCTAAAGATAAGCAGACAGGAAGTCTTTGACTCTTTGAACCTAGTCAAAAAATGGAAAAAGCAGCAGGGCCCCTGCTGTGGGTCTCAGGCCTCTTGCTCAGAAGGATCCCAGCTGCTCCTATGGGCTTGAAAGACGCTGTCTGTATATATCCTCTATATGTTTGGCAACATTTTGACAAAATATCACATGTTGCTGTTAAAGGCTTTAGCTTGGCTCATTTAAAGACTTGCTTATCCTGGCCAGAGTATAATGAAGGCATATCAAATAATAGTCAAATCAAATAATCCTCTCTAGGCAGGGGAAATGCAGCGGTCTGTAATATGGACCTTGTATGTCACTGAGTTCCCTAGAACAGAAAACAGCATAAGTGAACTAATCTGCTTCGGGAATAAATTAAGACTCTTAATTTAGAACATAGAAAGATAACTCTCCGCCCATGGAAGTTGTCGTTTAATCGATTCGGACACACTAAACTTGCTCTAAAGTTGGTGTTCTATCTGTTGAGGTTCACAGAGACAAACTGAGTGTGGTGACCAGAAAACTACTGGCTGTAGTAAAAGCACCATATTTGTGCAATGATAGAACCTCCTCACCATAAACGAATGTGTGAATCTTGATTGGTCCATTTTGCTCAGCTGGCCCTACAGCCTATCAGCATTCCAGATTCCAGAACCCTGTGAGTATCAACTACAGCCCCTATTCTACTGGGCCCATATTTGCGTTATTCATCCAGCTGAGCTGTGAGATGTTAAACTTTTTAAACTCCGTAGGTGCAATATGCCTCCCAGTTGCTCACAGTTGCTTGTTTCCCACAGGGGCTAGAAACATTCACTTGTTTTCTGGAACCACTCATCCATAGCGATCATCGATAGCGAGGGGCTAATCCCAGGTCAGTGGGGTAATATGTAGGGTATGCTCCAGATGGGATCACAGGGCAGTTGAAGCCATTCAGTGTCACATCCGAGGCTATTCAGAGTCATGTTTAAATGTGTACCTTAGCAAACCCGTAGACAGAATTCTTATGAACTCATGGTGCTGGAGACAGGAGGAAACGGCGCTTTGAAACTATGCCTGCCTCACATTTACTCTTCTCACCACTAGTGCGATGGAACACGGCTGATCAGAGGAAGGATAAGGACTGTTAAGCCATTCTGTGTCAGAGCTATTCAGAGGCCAACTGGTTTCCCTATATAACACCCTGTGAAGAGCCAGTGGAGGCAGGAGGGTGCGTCCTTCTGAGAGCAAGGTTACAGGCAATGCGAGGCCTAGCCATGCTGCACAACTCAAGCTAGAATCCCTGCATGGCAGACAATTAAAGAGGGCAACTGACTCCATTTTAAATGAGCTTCTTCCCTCTGGCTGAAGGTTTATAAGTGCAGAACAACACATTATAAAAATAGCTTTGTGCCAGCAACCGTTACTCAGATGAACAAGTCAATGAGATAGAAGCAATGCTAATTCATTGATTTATTCTTAAAAAAAGATCAGTTTAAGTGGTTTTAAGTGGTTTAGTAAAGTCCAGGATTTTTAGCTCTTTATTATGTTTGTGAGTTTTTTGCATTGTTTGTAAAATTTGTGTAAAGACGGATGATGGCTCATCTACTGCAAATCATATATCAGATGTCTCAGATATGCTTCCAGCACCGGAGTGACAAATCAGGAGAATTCCCAGTGGCGGAAATGTAGTTTAATCTGTGCGTCTTCCTTACCACATATCCAGGACTGTGTCATAGTGAGCCTGGCCACCTCAATATCCCATAGTTTTACTTCGTTCTAACCTCAGGCCATAAACTCATGTGAGCCACCAGCTTCCTTTTAAATGTGGATATTTACACAGCTGGCCCATCATGTGTCTGGCATCACCGCGAGCACAGACCCCAATACCAGAGAAACGGCACAGAATCTTACCTGAGGGCTCAGCAGAGGGGATGCATCGCAGACCGCCTGCCGATTGCAAGGCTGAGAAGCTGTCTGTGAAGATTAGCACAAGGTGGAGCTACTGTAATGGGATTAGGAGACAACCTGAAACCCCCCCCCCCCGCCCCTTTCAGATGGATAGTCGACAGACAGTCTAAAAAAATATCCAGTGACCCTGCATAAATTGTAGGAAAATTAAATAAAAAGGACAAGTCGGATTTTAAACAGCAGTCTCATTACCGAAAAATCAGTTAATTTCACTAGGATACCATAGCAGTAGTTTATCATACAGATGTGCACTGATAGTTTATGTATATATTCATTAATTACTGGCTTTCATTTCCTGAAAGCTGTTGCTGTGTGCGTGTGTTTCTGTTCAGGTGTATACAGCTAAGATGGCCGTTCTCAGAGCAGAGCTTCCTAAGGCCATTAAAGGGACCATAACGAGATGTACAGGATAACTGCTAACGAGGTTAATTCCCTTGCCATAAAGTGGGGGCACTGAGCTGCTGTCCATCGGACTGGCGCCACGCAGCGGTCTCTCACTGTCCTGACACCCAGAGCGATGTGTGATGGAGTTCCTTCCAGGATATCTTCAACTGGCGGCCTCTCATGCAACTCTGATGCCAGTGTCCAACCCTCTGCCTGCCTAGCTAAGCAAGTTCTCATGCAGATTACACTCAAAGAAGCACTTTGCCCCCCAGAAACAAAACAAATAACTAGAGGGTAGAGTTGGAAGATTGTAGCTATTTAATACAATTTAATATAGAATAGAATGATACTTTTTTGATTCTAGTGGGGAAATTCTCTTTTCGCCTACCCCATCCTGCCTCCATGAGACACACACAAGCTTGGCGATAACATTTACGTGTGCCTGGGAGGACTTGAATCAACAAGGTCTTTGTTGTTAGCGCATTGCTCTCTCTGTTAGGCTTTTAGTATAGTGAATGCTCATGACTGACAGGGGGCCCCAAACACAAATGTATAGTTTAAGTAGAGAAAAGCACCACCACTGGGTGGGATGGCACTCTGAGATTTGGTGAAGACCTTCTACATGTATTTCTAAGGCAGAGCGTACCATATTACACTTAATTACATGCGGTAAAACTAATTGGCCCATAATCTGAGAGCCTGTGTGTGTGCCCTATCTGTTCTATCCAATGTGTCCACTAGCTTGTACCCAGAGGTGGGTACTTCAGGTCCAAAGAGTAAAAATCCAGACCAGGATTTTGTTTCAACCAACCAGTTGAGTATTAAGAGTCTCAGTCATAGCACTCAACTAGTTGGTTGAAACAAAATCCTGGTCAGGATTATTACTCTTTGGACCTGGATTACCCACCTCTAATCACCCTGTGCTGCCTGGGATAGGCTGTTCTCTGCATAAGCAAGAATGGATCAGCCAAAATGAGATCTGGGTACAAATGAATCCTTCCTTATCGGCTACCCTCAAGTTCATTTGTATGTTTAGGGTGTAATGCTGAACTAATCAAGCAAAGTGTTATTGCGCGATTAATTCTGTATCTGTGATCCTCCCTGACCATGATGCAGATGCTTCCCAGGCCTGTACAAAGCAAGAAATGCATGGGAGATCAAAGATGTGCCATGCTACAGCTGCCAAACAGGGAATCCCATTAAGAGATAAGGGAAGGTGGGGCTGTTTATAATCCAGCCAAGCTTTAAACCAGGCCTTGCTGTGTCCTCTGGTCAAGGTCCAAGAAAGGGAATCAGGATAAGATAACGAGGTGACACATGATTCGATGGGGGGATGTAGGGGAGAACCAATCAGATTAAGCAGAATAGCAGGGTGGAGCTAGGAGGCAATAAACCAGGATGAATAATTCTTCTATGCAGAGATATCCTTAAAACATTGTCTCCTGTGGAAATCACTTTTAAATTCAAAACAGCTTTACTGAGAAGAGGGAGAGTTTTGATACTTGTTGTGAATACATTAAAAGCAGCATTATGTTTTAATATTTAAGTAAACCTATTTAAACAAACCTGTTTGTCTGGTTCCTTCATTCCACATGGGTCTAAGTGCTCAGTCTAGCTGATGGGTATCACCTTTGGGGACTGTGTCATGCAGCCTGGCAAAGTTTGAGAAAATTGCCTCTAAGTTCCTTCTTCTCTAATGTCTAAACTTCCCCACACACAAGCTCACCCTGGGGCCTTCTGATAAAGCTATTTACTACTTGCATGATGTATGGAAGCCATCAGCTCCTGCAAGAGGTTTTAATTATTAACTCTTTGCCCATATACAGCATACATCTCTGATGCAGCACTATAAATGTGTTGTACTATGGTTTTGGAAACTTCTCATTTATATTATGGATGATTGCTTCTACGAGACTTTGTATGTTATTCTACATGGTCAATGAAAAAAAATATATATGCACTTATTCAGCCTAGAAGAAGATTTGAAAAATATTGTCCATGTCTAGGCCACGCCGTGAAAGTTCTGTACAGAAACCTGTGCAAAAGCAGAAGCCAAAACGATGGCGAGTCAGGTTCATAATCCAGTCGCCGCCTGCAACATCAACATTCACCCCAGCAGAAGGTGGGTAGCAAAAACGGTTGATACCAAAGATTTGATATATGAGCAATATTCTATTTGAGAAGACCCCATGTAATGTTGTATGCTGGATGCAAGGACTACTACAAAAAGAGGCAAGCTGTGCCATTCCTCAAGATCCATGTGGGTTCCCATTCGTGGCACTCTGCTGTGCCTCCACGGGACACATGTCTCCCTCTCTGCCCTGTGAATGTGAGGCCCTCCCAGGCACTTCTCTGTCCAAACATAGTCTCCCAAGGCAAAAGATCAACTCTATGTGGGAAGTGAGGCTGATTTTGGCCAGATGTTGCTTCTTGGAGCAGGATTCCCATGGTAACTGACTAGCTGTAGAGCTTTCAGAAGGCGTATAGTGTTCTGCTCCAAATATTAATTCCTCACTGGTTCTAACAAACTGGTGACTATAAGAAAGTGATCCTCACATGCAGCTGTAACCTACAACCATAATGACTCCCTTGAGGAGGTGTGGTTTAGCTTGGAGTCCACCAGACTATCTTCTCCTTTTCCCACTGTGGGCTTAAACTCAGACCATCCTCATGCAGATCTGCTTAAATTCAGCTTGAAGTATATCGTGCATGGCTTCCATTACACGATTTAAACACCTTTTCCATTACAGAATCTCCCTCAAGTGGCACATCAAGACTCCTTGCCGAATTTTCATAGCCTTCGACTATTGTCTCTGCCATCGTCAACATCACCAGCAGTGAATTCAACCCATCTCATAAAACGACCCTTGTAGGATGATGATGTCATTCTGCAGGTTTTGTTGGACTGGAAGTGGCTCAGAGATCCCACAAAAACAAATATTCCAATGACCCAACGTTCCATCCCCATAGATGTAGAATAGTGGACCTACTGGTCAATACTGTCACATATGGGATTGTAATTAGGTTTTCAGAACAGAAATGCCATGTATTTTAAAACCTGAATCTGGGGGGAAGAAACTTGCATTGCCAATAGGTCTGTGGATTATGGCTGTAAGAAATAACTCAATAAGCTGATTATGGACAACTAACTATGAAAGACAGACTGTTCCTAATGGCGTATTCTGAAATAAGTGATTGTGTAAATGCGAATTAAAATTGCTGACAAAGTGGCTCGACATCGTCATGAGTGTGGTGCGGCTAGTTTTCCTGTTACTGGGTGTCAGCCATCCCAAGCTTCGGTCACCATGCTTCACTGGGAAGTGGAATGTTGAAAGTAAAAGAGACATGAGTTACTCTGATCCTTTCCATGGGCTGCGGTGAGACCAATCACTGGCAAACTGGGATGATCTCACCTCTAAAATCTTTATTAATATTTTAACATGTAGTAAAATTGTAATACTTCATAACATTGGCATGGGGGCACTGTCACACTAGATGTACTGTCTATTGTCATTTATTATTTATTGTTAGGGTTTATTAATGTATTTTTCTACTGTGTGTTGTGGTACTGTAAATGTACAATTTCTCAGATATTAATAAAGTATCTATCTATCTATCTATCTATCTATCCAATGCAAGGAGGATCATT
>JAODKK010000008.1:19331053-19354206 GCA_026774405.1 Petrocephalus microphthalmus | reverse complement strand
CCCCACAACGGCACGGGGAGAACATGCAAACTCCACACACATGGAACTGGGCAGGATTCGAACCCCGGTCCCAGAGGGGTGAGGCGACAGTGCTAATCACCGCACCACCATTCCGCCCCCATTATAATAATATAATAAATAATATTATATATAAGGGGCTCTGGCAGGTCTTCTGTAAACCAATCACCAGCAGCTGCCCCGTAACAAACAAGGTGATCTATTGGCATCAATGGCCGCAATGTTGTTGTCATGACCATAGGTGGCTCTTGCCTTTTCCCCCATAAGGTGAAAGGTGACAGTGCACAACCAGTCATTCACTACAGGCAAATAGCGCTAAACATGTAAAAATATTTTTATTATTTAAAAAAGTAAATACATTTACAATAAATTATTGTTAGGCATTGATAGGACTAATACAAGCCATTTTATTGAATTTTGCATGTTCAAATAGCATTTTCATATGACCAGTATCGCACCCCTGCCACCCCAGGAAAAATTGCCTATGGCCATGACGGCAGGCTTATTGGTGGGGCCTCTCATTCCATGCTTAAGTTAACATTGATGACCATTTACAGATGCTATGAAGACAACATAGAAACCTGCTCAGTCAGGGGAAGCAGAGCGGTCCCAAGAACGGGGGGACTTCTGGAGGCTTACATTCAGGACTCTGACTCAGCTGAAGCGGCAAGAACGACTCGACTTAGATGTTGCTTGACCACATTCTGTTATGCTCAATCATAAATTCTTTGTCTCACTCATAAATGGGAAAAAAACACATGCCAGTTAATTTGGTAAATGCTTAATTTCTAATTACTGTAACACACAGAAGCTAGCTCATTTCCCATTAAATTATCAAGATATCTTTCTTAAATTAATGTTGGAGACACATTCTGCATTATCCTGTGCATCCATTCACTGCTTCATGATACATCTGCGCATCCAAGGGCCAGTCCAACACTTGAGGTTCCATATATTTTATATACTTGCTTTATCTCCTGCAGACATCCTGCCTGTCTTTGTAAACCAGTTAGGCCATGTTGAAGGAACTCCCTTGGTGGTTTTCTTTTTCGTTTTGTTTTCCAGGTGACGAGAAACACCATGGCAGGACACACAATTCGCATTCCTGGCAGGGCGCAGAGTCGCAGAAAGACTGCCAGCAGGCGCGTGGTCGTGACAGTCTTTAACAGCACCCTATTTGAGGTCAGCACAGATTTCCTGCCTAACACCAGTGTGGGGGGCAGTAAAAGGGCTCAATAGGACCAGGATGCACACAACATAATCGTTACAGCCTGTCATAAAGTACTCAGCATTTTTCCAGCTGAGCTATTACAGGGTTGCCGACTTTGGCCAGTAGGTTGGAATGAGGTGCACATGCATGCACACACATTTGCATGTATGTAACAGTTTTATTACTTTGTAAATAGTCTGTAGAGTTTGCAAATCACCCAACGCTTTTGATTTAGCTTATTGCAGGTTTCTAATGGAATAATATTCATTTTGCTGTAAGGTTTCTTGCGTGAGAGTAAGAGTCTGAAAGCATGAGTGTCAAACCAGATGTGTGAGACTTGTTAACCATGGGTATTAATAGGACTTAACTGCACTAATGGATCGTTACCCCAGCCCAGTCCCCTTTGCTGCTAGCTGATAGGCAGATAGATGTATGATGCATGTATGTATATGTGTGTGAGAATGTATGTAAATGTGTATCATGCACATAAGCTTACAGCTAGCCTCATTGCATGCAGAAAAGACAAAACACTTTCTGAATTCTCTCTGGGTCCAGGGAGAAGATGGCAGTGAGTTCCTGAGAAACCATGTGATTAGTATAAAGGTGACCCCTCTTTTCAACCTCACCGAGCCCTTGATTCTCACCTTCAGGCTTGAACAGAAGGCAAGTCCCTGCGCCCTGTGCTGTCCCTCTGCCACAGTGCACAGTACACGGCACATACCACAGAGCACAGGTGCCAATCCCATGGGTGTTAGATTGGCCAGGATTGGACTATACTGTATGAGCCAAAAACCAAATGTGTGCATATATATGTAGGGCTGTCAAAATTAACGCATTAATCATTGCAATTTATTTTAAATATTTAACATTAAAAAAATAACATAATTAACACAGACCCTAGAGCTTGGCAACCAACATCACTGTGCAGTGTATTATGGGCCAGAACCACCATATTGCGTAGCCACGAACCAAAATAAGCTGGCAGACTTGTCTCAGTGCTATTCATTGTGCTGCATGCTGTTTGTAAGGATTTAGTCAATTTTCTGTTATTAAAAACTATTATAACTAGTTTTTAATTAAGCCTTAATTGTGATTAATTCATTACAAAATGTGCAATTAATTAGGTGTGTATGTGTGTGTGTTTTCCTGGTCCCCATTTGGATAACCTCAATTTTATAAAAATCTGTGAATGCAATCAAAAAAGTAAAAATGCCAAAAGTCTAGTATTTGGGTTGGTTACTTATGGTTAAGGTTAGGGCTGGGTAGGGATTAAGGGTGTCATTATTGGAATTAGAGTTTTTCCCATAGAAATGAATGGATGGTCCCTGTTTAGATAGGTACGCGAGTCGATGTGTGTGAGTGTGTGTGTGTACGTACAGGTTTTGCTACACTTGTGAGGACCAAAGGACCTCACAAGTATAGGAAATCCTGAAAAACATGACTAGGTCATTTTTTCGGTCCTCACTACTTCAGACTACATTTTATAAAAATTTGTGAATGCAATCAAATAGTAAAAATGCCTCAAGTCTTGTATTTTGCTTGGTTACTTATGGTTAAGTTTACAGCTGGGTAGGGGTTATGGGTGTTGTGACTGGGATTCAGGTTTTCCCATAGAATGGGAAAAAGATAGGAATTAAGATAGGAATACAAACAGGTGTGTGTGATGTGTGGTAAATGTTAGTCAAATGTGAGCTGTCACAACACTATTAAAACAGCGTGTTCGAAACCAAATGCAAATACAGGGTTTTCTTCCCTGTTTACAAATACAAAATTCTAACTATTCAGTATACACATTTTCATTGCTGCAAACAGAAGTCTCAAAATAAATACAAAAATAAATTATCCCTAATCCTATGTCTGTGTTGCATGGGCTCAATGAAGCAGCCTTGACATTGCTCTTAACACAGAAGCTGAATGTTTATGAACTATCTATAATTGACATCTAAAAAGTATTCGGCAAATGGCTTTAAAACAGAAGCCTGAGCATGCGCTTAATAACTGGAAAGTCCCTCATTTTACATCTCATCTTAAAACAAGTATGGCAAATTCTGATATTTTACAAAGCTCACACGTTGTGTACAGCCAGGAAGGAATACTATTGGTTTCTATTGAAATGATTTCAGACACCCACTGGTAGAAAGATTAATCGGCGCTTGTACCACACAGGGCACTGGTATTGGGAGAATCCGTTTCACTTGTTCCTTTTTTCCCATTTTTCTTTTTGTGTTTGTGACTCACTTTTCTCATGGTGACTCATTGCTGATCTGAAGTCATGTCAGATGACTTTAGATGTGATATAATTTCACAGTGAGGTCTGCATATTACTTCACGGTCTACGCCTAGAACGAGTGGGCAATCTTATCCGCAAAGGGCTGGTGTGTATCCCAGGTTTCTGGGATAACTTTTATGTCAGCAGTTCAAACTCTGGTGTGAGGACTCTTCAGCCAATCAGTCCTCTAATTAGTAACCTAAGTAGAGAGCTGCAGCAAAAACCCGCATACAAACAGGCCCTTTGAGGGGTAAGATTGTCCCCCCCTGCTAGGTTTTTACATGTTTACCTCAACAGTGCAATGACAAGCTCTTCATTTTCCCCAGGCAAATTTTTGGGCCTGTTGCTGTAATTGTCACTCTGCGTTTCTTTCAGGATTTGCCTGGATCCTGTAAGTTCTGGGAAGAAGCAGAGGGAAAGCCTGAAGCAGGTTCTGATCCCACGCTGACGCTCACACCTCTCCACCCTCTCGCTGTTAGAGCATTAGCATCTTCTAATCGAGATGAAGGCGGCCGCTCCAGCTGCTGGGACACGCTGTCTGGTTGATGTCATCGTATTTCCCGTAGGACACTGGAGCACGAGGGGATGTTCAACCAACCAGACGGCCGAGGCGATAATCTGCAGCTGCAACCATCTGAGTTTCTTTGCAGTACTAGTTGTGAGTAGACACTGCAAAATGCCCATGATTTGATTCAAACAATTACTAAGCATTTTCACATGAGCCATTCTCCAATTCTAAATAATTCAAATGAGAAAACTGCATATAAAACACAAAAGTCATGCTCAACTCATGTTATATGAACAATAAAATGTCTCTCTAGTCTAACAGATGCTATATGAAGTTTTCCTTAGCCGTTTGCCTCATTTTAAATTCTTTAATTGGTTAAAGTATGATTTTCTGTTTTGAGGTCTGATCCTCACCTGTTGACTTTGATTGGGTTCTTAAACTTCTAGCTGCAATCAAAAGGCCATAAACAATCTTTCCTGTTTCCCATGCACTTTTTCTTGGTTAGAACACTGGAAATATCAGCGAAGCTCAAGCAAGCTCACTCAGCTACATCACTTACTTTGGGTGTGCACTTTCCGTACTTTGCACTTCCATTGGTATCATCATGTATATATGTAGGAGGTGAGCCTTTTGTTTTTATCAAAATGTCAGCTTATTTCATCATCTAAGTTCTGTTCACATCTGGATCAGAACTGTTGCTTAATGCATATGTGCTGTGCTCCATATTCTAACTGCTTATGGGGCAGGCAGGTGGTTTAGTGGTTATGTTGTGCAACTGCATAATTGAAAGATCGCCGGTTCGAGTCCCTGACCCACAAGTACCGCTGAGGTACCCTGAGCAAGGTACCGTCCCCAAGCACTGCTCCCCCGGCACTTGCGTAGCTGCCCCTTGCTGTGTCACAATGTCACATGGGTTAAAAGCAGAGGACACATTTCATTATTGCGTTCTGTGGTGCGTCAACAATGACAGTCACCTTATCCTGGTCACTGTCATGTCACTTGGAAAATATTGAATTTAACGACATACAGTAGAACTTCAAACACAATCCAATCCAATAGACCAGGGGTTGGCAATTACGGTCCTGGAGGGCTGTGGTCCAGCATGTTTTGGTTTTCCCCCTGCTCAGAAACACCTGGTTCACCTCACCAGTTAATTGTCAGGGTTCACTTAAACAGAGTGTGTATTCCTATCATTATGGGGACACTCCATTCATTCCTATGGGCATAACCCTGATCCCAACTATGACAACCTTAACCCCTACCCAGTCCTAACCTTAACCACAAGTAACCAAACAAAATATGAGACTTTTGGCATTTTTAGTTTTTGGATTGCAGAGACAGATTTTTATAAAGTTGAGGTTATCCTTGTGGGGGCCTAAAAAATGTCCCCACAAGGTAAAAAGTAGCAGATTATAAGCACATTGTGGGGACACTGGGTCCCCACACTGTAAGAATTACAAAGCCACACACACATTATATAATATACATTTCTTTTCTTGGCGGGGGGGCGTTCTCAGGAGAATCCCCCAGAAGGCCGGGAGGGAGGAGCACTCGATGGGGCTGCACCTCCATCTGATGGGGGCCCTGCTCCTACTGCACAGCTGCTTCCTGCTGAGCGCATGGCAGGCGGCGCGCACCGAGACGGTCCCCGGCGGGGGCTGCGTGGCCCTGGGCCTGCTGCTCCACTGGGCCCTTCTCGCCACGTTCACCTGGATGGGCCTCGAGAGCTTCCACCTTTACCTGCTGCTGGTCCGCGTGTTCAACATCTACATCCGGAGATACATGCTGAAGCTTTGCTTGGCGGGCTGGGGTGCGTGCACTAGCCCGTTCATTATGTTCCATTTTCCATGTGCTACATTACAGGCATCTACAAAGGGCAGGTTTTTGGGATATCCTTTAGGTCAGCGGTTCAAACCCAGGTGTGAGGACTTTTCAGCCAATCAGTCCTCTAATTATTAACCTAATTAGGGAGTTGCAGCAAAAACCTGCACACACAATGGCCCTCTCTGGATAAGATTGCTCACCCCTGCTGTAATGCGTTTAATATTTAGTGTAATAACTGGTTGTGGCCAAGCTTGGGGGGGTAGGTATGCAAATGTCTGGTGGAGTGGAGTTGCCATTTAAGATTTCCAGTGTTCTTCTGCAGGGAAGGTCATTATTTGGTTAGAATACTTTGTGTATTCTTCAGCTTCTTGTGTAGCTACATGCAGGATGTAAAACTGAGTATTCTTTCTGTTCCATGTCCTGTTAGGGAGACCTTAGGGTAGCGCAATAAGACTTCTAGACTATTTCAGCACAAAAACACCAAACAGCCTCTCCCTGCCCTAATTATGCTGGTGTATCCATTTGTGTCCTCCAGGTGTGCCCACCATTACTGTGGCTATCTGTGCCTTCAGCAAACCATACGGCCTTCACAGTTTCCAGTCAGAGAATAACACCCACACAAGCACATACACAAAGATGTGAGTGGTCTTTGTTTGCTAAAACATGAAAACATGCATTACACGAGTCAAAATATTCTCCCTTTTCCAAGCAGCTAGATGTTCATTCATTCTGGATAAATCCAAAGAGCAAATTGACAAGGGATAACAAAATGAATATGGGACTAAACATTTTAGTACCTTCTAAGCTCTTCAGGCACCATTCCTCATTTATAATGCCACATATTTTAACGCCATAAAAAAAAAAAAAAAAAAAAAATACCAGGAAAGTTATTCCAGGAAAGTTGCTTAAGTGCTAATTTGTTTTGATAGCCCAGTAGACTTCAGAGGAGATCCTTAGGAACAGGCCAATCTGCCATTAAGATGAGGAAGTCAATCGTTTTGTCACGTATTGTGCAAGAATGCGGTTGCTGCATAAGCAGTCCTTGCAGTCACGGCTAGTGCTTCTGTGCTTCAGCACGGGCCCCTTGAGTTCACCCTCCCATCCCCTGTCCAGATGCTGGATTACGGACGTGACTGTGAGGCAGGTCACAGTCACCGCCTACCTGAGCTTGGTCTTCCTCTTCGGAGTGACCATGCTGGGCATCGTCGTGATAAAACTATGCCGCAAAGGCCACAGGGGCACCCCGGCTCAGAAGCGGCACCTCTGCAGGAACTGCCTGACCCTGCTGGGTCTCTGCTGCATCTTGGGGGTACCCTGGGGACTAGCCTTCTTTACCTATGGACCCCTGTCCTTGGTTGGCCTCTACCTTTTCACCATAGCAAATGCCTCACAGGGTAAGAGCCGTCCATTACTCATCAGCAGAATCCAAAACATTAAATCACACAGTTTCTCAGCCTAGTCCTCACAGATGCCCAGACAGTCCACACTTTTATTCCATCCCAGCGTCTAACACGCCAGTAACCAGATATTCAGTGTTGTTTTTTGGTTCAGGATTGCTAGGAGGGAACAAATTAATAATAATAATAATAATAATAATAATAATAATAATATAGTGGGGGGGCATGAACTTGGTTGAGAAATGCCAGAGTGAAGCCTACCTGTGTGTTGAACCTGTATTCCTTTTACTGCAGTTGTGAGTATCTTGGCAAAAGATGTAATCCAGTGCAAATAATCCCTGAACCCAAAATCTGTTGGTTACTGAAAGATTCTGGCCTTAAACCATAGCGTATACTGTCCCCAGTGTTCTCATATTGTTGGGGAATGGTCTTGTTTGTCACACAAAATAATCAAACTCTGTCCTCTTTTTAAACCTTTTACAGGGATCTTCCTCTTTCTGTGGTTTCTCTCGCTCACCTCTACATCAACATCAACATCAACATCAGCAGCCAGCTCCACAGAAACAAACCAGTCCACACGCAAGACTGAAATCAGCTTAGGTCAGCTATAAATTTGGCTGCGCTGACCCCACATTTACATTAAGGAGATGTAGTTATAATGTAGATATATCCATCACGGCATCATGCAAGATCTTTGTAAAAATGGTTTATTTGAGGGGGCGCTACATTTAAAGATTTGATAAGTGAGACAGTCGTCGGTTGCCTGCACGAGCAACAGCCATGAGGATAAGAATAAAAATACCCAGAACCCAGATCCCACCAATGGAAAGTCCCAGGCTCAGCAACATACCTACAAAAGAAAGTAACCAGTCAGATACCCTGACCTTCCAGCCAATCCTGAGTATAATGGCACAAAAAAAAAAAAAAAGGACAGTCAAATGATCCGGTTGTACTTTGCATGAAGATTTGAATATACTGGGCTAAGCTGAGACAAAAATAAATAAACTACCAATAAAAAAACCCAATGTGAGGGACTCATTTCATGGTCTACAAGCAAGTTGTTCATTTGTGCCCAGTAGGGTGGTCCACCGTAGTGGGGTTATACCTTATCTCCACAAGGCTGGTCTACTTTGTATGTCTTACTCACGTGTCAAATTTCAGCTTGACTAGAAAATACCTGGAGGCCACTGCAGCATGCACAGTTTGCAGTCATGTTGTGCATGTAGGACTGTAGGTTACCGTGCATGGCGGCAAGCTAGTAAGTTGGCGTGCATGTCAGCGATAGCTATACGGGATCGAGCCAGGACATCGGTACAATGCATAGACTCGGGTTAGTGAGTTATAGAAACTACACAGAGTACCTGTCCCTTAAAAATAAAAAAATAAAAAAAAAATAAAAAAAAAAACAAAAAAAAAAAAAAAAAACAGAACCAGTCAACCAGAAGGTGATGGAATGAAGAAATCTTTAAAAGTGAACTCAAAGAGTTTGACAAGCTCGGTGTAAGTTTTGGACTGTGAGCTGTGGTGACCGCCAAGCTGTGCCTTAAAATTGTATGTTTTCATTTATGTATATAAAAAGGAATAAAACTAGCCTTGTGGAAGTGAAATGTGTCAATTGATTTTTTTTTTGGACAATGCTTGTACCCATGTTCAGTTATTCTGCTTGTCAAGTACAGCACCTAGAAGACCAGCAGGAATCAGAGCTGACGACAGGACAGAGCCATGCTTTGCCATGAGCCTTACTTGAGTGTCTGTCTGGTGCTTTGAGCCTGATTGGTCCATAGGACAGTAACGCCCGTCTTGGATCCTCTGTAGTTGTGTCCCGCTTGGTTATCATTTTACAGTCCTGCAGAGAAGGCAAGGCAATGTGAGGAGTGGTAGATGGGCCTTAAGCCATATTGTATACTGTCCCCAGTTTTCTCATATTGCTGGCGCCGTCATCACTCACCGGAAGGCAGGACTCATCTCCCAAAGGGCACAGCTGTATGGCGCAGTGCAGGTAGAACTCATGCGGCAGCATCGTGAAGCGGAACACGGCGAAGCTGAAGCGAGCCACGGAGCCGTTGCCATTGACGCCATCATGCTCTGCTGTGAGTCCATGAAACTTCACAGTTTCATCCTTCACACATCTGATGGGGAGACAGGAGCACAAAAGCTACACACGCACATACGATGTGGCTGCATATTATGGCTACACATATGCTACATATTAAAGCAGCCTTTCAATAGTGGTACAGCATCAAATACAGCCAAGTTAAAATTCCATTGCCAGGAAATAAGGTTGTAGGGTTGGGCTGATGGCCGATGCAAACAGGAAAAAGATTTTGCTACTGGAAGTGAAGCATGCGATTTACATGAAAATCGACCGTGCCGAGTCCAGATCTGCACTCAGTTTTCCTAGCATGTCCAGATTTTAAGTTCTAGGCATAATATCATTTTGCGATAATTTGGTACTTTGATGCACGTATTGTTGCACAGCATAACAGCCGTTTGTCATGCATGTCTATTGCCTCATTTGAAGCACGTTTCCTGGTTGCAGTCATGCTCCTGCATCATCCGTGCATGTAGCCACAGAGCACAATATAAGCACTAGATTTCAGGCCGCCGTCGCACGACTCGCACATGGCTGGCGGCAAGTGTATGGCTTGAGGTCATGTTCCATGTAGGTTTAAGCAGGTCGGCGAGCCATTTTCAGCTCAATTTAAGTCGAGACGGACCACAGGCTACTGCAACTCAAAAACACATTTAAAAAGAAATACATTTTTTAAATAGAAATACATTTTTCCAAACATCACAGTTATAAGGCAAACTTCCCTTATGAATAGTACTTTTGTAAAGTTTTTTTGCCCTTGCATGCATAACATGTTCGACAAAATGTGCCTTCAGATTTGACCTCAGCACACCGACTTTAGTGTAGGACACATGGATCAGACAAAGTAGCAGAGAAATTGTTTTCTTGTGATCCAGTGTAATCGTCAATCACTGATGGACATTATGATGCTTAGCCAGCATCACAACTCTCCCGCAGTCTTTGCTAGGCGCGCACACAAGAAATAAATGTTATATCGACCTAGTTTGCACCTCTCTCAGTAAATCCAAGAGCTAATCTTTATTTGCGTCACAAAACTGAGGTTTAAAACCTTACCAAGGCCGAAGCCTCCCCCCCCCCCCTTCTTAGTTACTAATATTATTAACCCATGTGCCATTTCTTGTCTTGCCTATCTAACTGAGAATATTTCATGATAAAAATCAAAGAATTAAGTGTTATAATCTTAATCTTCCACATTGCATTTGAGCAGCCCTAGTTTAGGCCGACTATGTGGCCCGATTCAGTGACTAAAAATTTAGAAACTGTTCCCGATCATGCTTATTTAGAAAAACCAGAACAGCACACTTCATAGGCTACAGTACCTTTTTAGCAACCAAGTTTCCGAATGCCATTACCACATCACTATGACTTGTAAGCATAGCCGTTAGTCTGCAGTATTACTCAAGTGCCTAAGCACATTCACTTTGAGATTCACAGCAGGCTAAACCAAAAGAAAAGAAATGACTGGGTGAGCAGGGGAGGATGGGCCATGAACTGGCTCAAAATTGGGCAAACCAAGTCTAAGAATGTACACCATGGGCAGACGGGAAGCAGACAGCTAGCGTGAGGCTTACCCATTAAGCAGCAGTGTGTGAGAAAGGCCGTCGGCTTTGGTGGGCATAGCCGACTGCGTGGACCAGCACTCATTCAACCGCAAATAGAAATGGCCCTTGGGTTTGAGCACGCGGGCTTCCACGTAGGCCCTCTCCTCTAGCTGCAGCTGGGGGGACGTGTCAAAGGCTTCCCTGTACATCCTGTCCTTGTATAGACGCATCACAATCGTGGCCTCCATCTCATTCACCCGCATCACAGTCTTACTGGGCAGCACATGGGGGAACAGGAGAAGGATTCGATATGCAGTCATAGGCACTTTGCATGAGGTGCTGTAACACATTTGAGTAAAATGGGAGGTAGGCTCGTAAAACTAAAAACAGCTAGCCAATAGGGTCATGAGATCAGAGCTAGCTGGTTCGCAGAACATGCCACTTCGTCATTCCATACATTTTCTATACTCATTTGTTTTGTGCCGGACCCCTGGGGACCGGAGCCTATCCCAGAAGCTGTGGTCGCCAGGCAGGGAATGACCTAGGATGAGGCGCCAATCCAACCCATCGCAGGTCACACACACCACTCACATCTACAGACAAGGCAGCAGCTCCAAGCCACTGAAGCTTGTTTTTGGACTGCGAAAAGCAACTGGAGAACCCAGAGGAAACCTAACTAACCACACAGGGGGAGAACAGGAAAGCATTAACATTCTGGGTGGAGTCAAGTCAGGTGACAGACTGTGGCCAACAGGGGGACCTCCCAACCCCCCCAAGAGCCCCATTCAAGTAATATGGTTGGAGTGGTGGTGATCGCTACTGAGGAGGACCAGAACAACGAACGTCCAGCTAGTCAAGCAGAACAGTCTACAAGCACATGTAATACGCATCATTACAAAAGGCTCCTTTCCCGCTTACACCCAGTGAGGGGAGCAAGCAGACCAGAGAACTTACCTAGAAATGGGAATGATGGGAAAAGGCAGGCTAACAGTGCGGGTGTAGGGGTAAACACACTTGTATTCTATTTTAATGAGGGGGTCACGGATTATGTTGCCTTTCAGCACTGGATCAGACTGCAGTGTTTGTGAGTATGTGATGTGGGTCACATTTTTCTGGAAAAGAAAAAAAAAAAAAAAGATTAAAGTATAATTTAACTTATTAAAGTGAAACCAGATATGAACAAATCAAGGATGAGGCCTTGATTTCCATACATTATCCACTAGATCCACTCTTCATTAGTCCCAGTCTGATGGGTTATAATGAACAGGCATTGGCACATCAAAGAAATCAAACCCCATTACCATTTTACTTACGCCAGACATTCATAATTTCATACTGAATTCCCACTATAGATTCAGCGGCAGTTGGCACCTCTACAGAAACTGCTGCCCTTGCCAGAATCCACCCCTGCTAAGAATTACCTAAAATGCCAACGTTAACTCAAAAGTTTGAGATCTGAATATACTGTATACATGTCACGGCTGGTCGCTCTTATAGGCAATATAGGCAGCAGCCTAGGGCACCAACTTCTTAGGGGGGTGCCAACTTGCCAGGCAATTTCACTTTGCCTCGGACAGGTGGGCATTGGTGGCGATGCTCGCCTAGGGTGGCACAATGCCCAGGACCGAGTAAAGCAACTGCAAAAGAGATCAGTTTGTAACGTGCTTTGAAGCATGGCATCCATCAGTACGGAACCCTCACCTCCAGCAGTTTTCCACCACAGAAAAGGTACTGCTTCTTTGTGGTTCGCACCATATAATAGGAAACGCCAGCCACAGTCTCCCGTTGGGCACGGCAGTACTTATTTCCAACGTAGAGGTCGTCCGGTTTAATATTGTAATACTTGAAAAAGTCCTCATTCACCATTATTGTGATATAGTCTTTTCCACACATGACGTTAATTGTCGCAACTTGAAGGGGGTAAAGCCCCAAGTTACAACACTGCATGACATTTCCCATTTATTCCTAAGATTCACTTTCAGTAAAGGACTTACTGGCTCACGGTACTATACCTTCGGAACACAAGTCCCCGTAATACCCGACTGCGCACTTGCAGCTGCGTTTGCCAGGAGCAAACACACAATTTTTTGAGTCTGTGCAATGGGTAACGTTGCATAATCCTAAAAAGAATATGAATATTATCTTTTTTTTTCCACATATACAGGGCACAAAATAAAACGTTCCTGCAAACCTCCAGGATTAAAAACTTACCAAACGCGCTCTCTAGAAATAAGGGCGCTAGTAAAAATGGCAAAAATACCTATAACAAAGACAAATACAGAAAAATAAGAATCTAAATATAACTTTTTTTCAGTAATGCGACGCTTACGCGTTTATAACTAGTATTTAATTGCCCACAAAACAAAAAACAAATTACTGCACCTTCGAAATTCGACGACTCATCGCAGTAGAGTTAAATTGTAACTTTTTAATAAGCGTTCACTTCCCAAGTAGCAAAACTAGATTACGCCTAAATGACGTTTATAAACTTTTGAGTATATTGTTGTTTTCGATCACAAAGCAAGGCTCAAAACGCTAAGAGAAATAGCGAAGCCCTTCTTTGTTGTTAAATAGGTTAAACTAGAAATTAATTAACGCCCATTATCACACCTGTAAAACGACGCTGGCCTGGTTAATTACTTACAGCTAAGCAGTCTAATGGTTATTATCAGGTGACAGTAACTGAACGTCGCCCCCTAGTGGCTGCTGTGCCAGTCACAGGCCGTAAACAGGAGTGGAGGGACCATGAATCCGAGTTCGACCATTCTTCGTGTTAAAAGAAAACGGGGGACGGATGCAGCGGACGCGCTGTTGTTGGCTTGTAAGCGGATCCGGCCGGAGTCCGCAGCACAGTCAGCCGCGGAATCTATCCCGGAACCTGCAGAGGGGGAAATAGAGAACTCGGTCTTCAAGCTGGTGGCTACCGTGTCCTCGCAGGTACAGGCCGCCTCGAAGCCTCGGCGTTGCGTGAGCGAACAGGCGGAAAATATGCGCGTCTAGCCCCTTTGCGAAATACGAATGTTTCGATGCTTTAGGCTGGCTAGCCGCCGGGTTATCTGGAAGCAAGTGACATTCTTTCTAATGGGCTGCGTTTTAAGATGATATGTGTATAACATTTTGGTTAAAATCCCAGTATAAATAGTTTTAAATTACTGTTAATTATCCGGTGTGTTAGCGCCGCATAACTACCCAGCTTGTAAAGCTTAGCTGTTTTAGTTTTTAAGCAGCAAACGATTCCATTTCGGGAATAACAATAATAATTCACTGCTTTATAATGGCTTCTGTATGAGTGAATAGTTTAGCTTTGTAGATAACTCTTCCGAAAACGGCCGCGGGCTCCACGGTATTTCCAGCCGTACTCGTCAGCCTTACGATTGAACTTCTTCCATGTAAAGCTATAAACCAGACACAGTAAGCTACAAAACCAGGTGTGTGTCACACTCAGGCGATGCTTTTTTTCACCTCCGCAATGGATTTATATATATATATATATATATAGTACTTCGCTGATTTATGGCTACTTTTTACTCTTAATAAAAGCGATATTAAGCAATTGATGTGACGCTCTCAATGGTTAAAGGTACGCAAGGCAAAGCAAAACTTGATCGTCTGATTATCTGCGGTCACTTTGGCCTCCAGTTTTTGTGCGGTTTTAGTTACGCGGGTCGTTATAGTTATATGTAAAACGACCCGCGTAAGATGATTTGATTAGATTCCACTTTATCTGCATCGGAAACCCTTGAGGTCATGGTCTGCATCAAGCGGCTTCTCATGAAATGCAGTCGGCGTTTAACTAGGTGCAAATTTAGTCTGTACTATTACAAGAAATTGTAAAAACTAAACTTCGTGAAATGCATGAGGTGGTCCATAGCATATGCAAGTACTGAGAGAATTACTGTCCAAATAAACAGTAGTGGTTGAGTTCTAGGTCTGAACAACATGGACCCCCGTCTTTGCCATACTGGGCCATTATGGGTTTAGTTTAATCATCCAGTGCAAATCGTGTTTCCATCTGCTGTGTCATCTCTTTATTGCTTGCTTTTCAATCCTGATAAAATTATGTATAATTGCTTTATACTTTTACATTATTATTTTTATGGCTTACGTTGTTGAATGTCCTTTTTGTTTTGGTTTTAGTCCTGGTCCAGGTTAGTCCGTCCAGGGTGGGACACTGACTGATGTCTCGGTCCTTCCTTCCTCCCTTCCTGCACAGGATGCTCCAGTCCAGACGCACGTGCGAGCGGCCCTGTCTCGCCCCCGTGTGGCTCACGCCCTGCGCCCCTCCGCTGGCAGCGCCCACAGGATAGCAGGGGACCTCCGCAGCATTAAGTGGAGCACCCGGCGGGAGGAGCGCTACCGCATCCTGTCCAATCACAGGGCTAGTCTGGCTCCCCCCGAAGCCCCCTCTGAAAGGGGGAGTGACGAGAAGAGGACAGAAGAGGCTGACCAGCAGGGGGCGGCAGATCGCCCAGGGGATGGCTCCGCCCACTGGCTCCTGACAGAGATACAGTTGTTTGACATTGTGCACGAGGAGTGCGAAAAGCCCAGTGTCCAGGTAGGGGAGAACATTTCTGGATCACTGTGTGCTTTTGTATTGGTCCCCTCAATGTGGCTTTTTTTAGTATGTGAGGACATTTTTGCAAGTCTCCGGGCTACAGGCCCCAGGAGGACCCAGACCAGGATAAGGGTCCTAAGGGGTAGGAAGATGCATGTTCCTGAGGTGTAGGCCTCTCTCACTGCACCCAGTGCTAAGCACACTGTACAGCTCACGAGTCAGTTGTTCCCAAAAGAACAGCTGAGCCAAAGCTGGCTGTTATTTGCGGTCAGGATGGAAATAATCTCCAATAAAACGTATGAAATGATGAAATGATTATACTTCATTGATCTGACTCTTTCACCTACCCAGTCGTACACTGGTTAAGGGCCTTGTTCAAGGGCTCACAGATGTGCAGAGGCTGGGCTTAAGCCGCAAACTTCTGAATAGGAACTCAAGTGTCCTGTTTAAAGGAACAGCAGCCCTTGTGTGTGTTTAAATGTGGTCGAAAAGGCAGGTGTGTGGTAGACATCACATAGTCTTTTGGCAGTCTCTGCATTTTTACTTTCCGTTTGTTAGTGTGTGAGAAAGTAAGATGTGATGTTTAGGTGATCTCTGCAATCTGTTTGCTTCTCTTTTTTGGGTTTTTTTTTTTATTTTGATGAGAGCAGCCCCCCTCCCCAATGGTTTTCAAAGCCTCCCTTAAAGCATATCTAGTGTTGACCTAGGACGTAGACCTAGATTTCTGCACTGGTGTAAGGAAACGGTAATGATTTGTCAATTAACACATCAGCTTCTTGTGCTCTTATGCTGTGTTATCAGACTGTCACCTCTGACCCAGAAGACATAATGTGCAACTCCATAAAGATGATACGTGAGAAGCTGAGCGTGTCGGGGGACGGTGTGGGTGCTGGGCACCGTGAGAAGGACGATGACTACGTCTATGACCTCTACTACCAAGAGGTTGCGTCCCCTGGGTGGATCCAAGACATCCTCGCCGTAAAACCGTACCTGGAGGAGTGCGATCTGGTGAGCCTCCTCCCTGACCCCAGATATCATGTACATTGAATTTGCCGCATTTTAAATTCACATGTGGGCGACTTTTTTTTTTTTTTTCATTTATATGGCTAATGAATAACTGGAATGACTTTAGAATAGAGACAATGGGAATCTGGCATCCAGAATGTGGAAACAGGAAAAAGCTGTAAATATTTCTTGCCGTCTCTGTCTGCATCTTATGATGTGGTCCCTAGTGAGGTTGGTCTCCCATGTTGTCATGACAACAGGATGCAGGAGGTCTTTTCATTTGTCGTTAATGTATCCAGGAGATTTTTAAAAAAATTTTTCCTCCACTGTGAATGAAAATGTCTGGGAATCTAATGGCAATTTTCTCCTACATGTTAGTTCCACCTGGAAGAGGGTGAAATGTCACAGCAGCGTATCACATGGTTTCATTGATCTGATCTGGTTTTAGGTGCCAGAAGACTCCAGGGAAGAAGAAATTTATGAGGATGAGGATGATGAGAATGAAGAAGGGAACTGGAGGAACGATTATCCAGATGAGGAGGGCAGTGAGGACAACAGTGACTTGGAAGAGCGCTATATGGGTTAATACCTTTAGCATTTGTGTGGGATGTATGAGTCGGCAGCACTTATTAGCTTGGCTCACTTATTTGGTTGTTGTGTGCGACCAATTTATTCCACACATGGTGTTTTTTCTAGAGAACTCTAACTCAAGCTCAGTATGAAATGACAAGTGTGGTTGTGGAACTTTGTGGCGCTTTGATTGGTTGGATTCAATTGTGGGTTTTTGCATCACTAGCCTTGTGTTCTGTGGCAGGGCGTGACTCCGAGGGCTTTGGCCGGCAGTCCTGGCAGAGGTACCGACGAGAGGTCCTCCAGGAGTTTGAGGACTATGAGGAAGAAGAATTTTTGGATTCAGACTGAAACATCTGGCCTTCGAGAATGTCGTCCTGCTCTCGGTTGTGTGGCTGTTTGCTGTGTGTAGCCGGTAGCATTGAGTAATTGAGAGTGTGTGTCTTGTGCTTTGTTGGAACTCTGTAAATATGTTGATAGGCTTTTCTTTCTATTAAAGTTTAATGTCAAGACTGTTGGACTCGTTTTAAAAACACAAATTTCACGATATATTTTTAGTATCCTAGATAAGGGTGGCTTTTCGCTTCCTCTGCAGGCCGTAGCATCTGATGACTTGCTAAATGCATTCTGTCCCTACAAAATAAATTTTAATAATCTGGCTCAGAAGTGCTGCAATTTGCTCTATCTGTGCCAGGAGTATTTGCTTAAGAACAGGCCTGGGGTTGGTGATGAGCATCCTATGTGCAACTGTGTACTCACTCGCCGCTTGTATTGGTTTTTCAAAAGCTACAGGAGCATGGACCTTCCTGGTGGAATGGGTGCATGATGGGTTCTCTCATCACATGGGTGTTTGTCCACACACCCACATGGGAGCAGGAGTGCACAGAAGCTGGAAAGTAGCGGAGTAGCGATTTTTGACAACTATAGTGTCTTTGTCCATTAGGTTTGTTGCTGCTCTGCCTGTCTCCTGGCAGTTTCTGAACAGTTTAACTTTTATGTTCGGTGTCGCTGTGATATTAAGCTTAATTGTCGCTCCGGAGGCCATAGTTCTTCCCCAAGACCTAGCAGAGTGTCAGACCACATCCTATGATTGTGTGCAGATAATGAATCTAATGAACTTTAGCATATAAGCCGACAGTCTGCTTTTATGCTGCCGCTGCTGTGGGTGTTAAATTCGCTAAAGATGATTAAGTGGAAATTAAATGCCGTACGACCAGATGCTGGCTAAGCAGCTGTTGTGTGGTTAAATTAGTTTGTCATGGTGATGCTAATTGGGGGAAAAAAAGGAACTAAACCAACCAACGATATTGTGAGAAACCTGTTTGAAGCTCTACTTTTAATCTGTTTGAACTGTTTAAACTTAATGTTTAAGCTGCCTCCCCCAGTCACGTCTGTCGCTAGAGGCCACATACATCCACAGCAGTTGGTTTGGAACAAAGGGGTCTTCATTCAATTAGATTTCATACATTTGCAGCTAAAACGAAACGGGACTGAAACGTGACAAAAGCAGGATAATAAACACAATGAAAAATTGGAAATTTCACATGCTGTCCTGCTAAGAGTTACTACAATGTGTACTCTAACTCGTTTGCTTTGGTAGTGAGTGAATGAGAACGGTGAGTCATTTCTGTTAATTCAGTTCATTTTTTCAATTTCTAATGTATTTCAATGTAGCGCATTTCACAAGTCACCCCTAAGGCGACTCTGATTAAGTGATCAAGCAAGCTCAGTCATGGGCAATGAAATTTTGAAATGATGCCAATGTCTTCCAAGACAGGCCCAAAATGTAATTAACTTACATTTCTGAAATATTAAATGTCCCTATTTTCCTTGGTACATGAGGAAAATGGACATTGGTACATTTCCTTTCTATATGTATTTTCTGCCAATAGATTTTTACATTTTGTCAGTGACAATTCTTGGCAAACAGCACCTCCTACTGTCCAATGGATGGCAACACTGTGGCGGCTCAAACCTTACTGTGCCGTCTGACCAATAGTTTGTACTACCTATTGTTTAAATTGCTTTTTAATATTATTCAGCTTATAGCAGTTTATATTCAATTTAAAACTAGTTTTAGTGTGTGTGAATCCACCACAGCATATGGTATGCATAAGTAGCTTTTATTTTTTAAATGATCAAGTAGCCTATGTTGCATCCTCCATATTATTGATACTAGATGACTTAGCTGCTTAATATATGTTACAATCTTAAATGTCTGTGTGATATAGACAGACATATAAATGATGCCAGAGAAACTAAATGCAATACAATGTAAATAATAAAACATCAGTTATGGTAAACTTTTATTCTAACACGGTGGAATGCAATGGACATCATGTCACATTGTTCTTGATACAAGATACCGAGTAAGAAATTACCTGAACAATATATTCAACCAAATTAACAATAAACATAAGTCTATATTCAGGGTTTCTGGAACATGTACCATTCTCAGGAAAACTGCAGACTCCCAAAGGACCCAAATGGGCCACTAAGCCACGATGCCCGAAGACCACGTGAAAACCTGAAAAAAGATCTAATCATCTGAACGTTTACTGGTGACATAATATGCACAATAACCGATAACAATATACATTTTTGTGGCCGAATTACATTAAAAAAACAAATTATTCTACTTGCAGTTTTATGAAAACTACTGTATATATAAGTATTGCAAAATAAATACAGTGATGGTCTATACATACGTAGTGATATACTTTGTAACATTGCCACAATGGGGACATGAACCCCAAATAAGTCAAGCAGGACGTCAGCGGAGATGAGAATTGGGAGGCTCGCCGTTCCCTTTCAGTGTGTGGTGGGGGGACGGGCTGGCCGACTTGGCAGCAGACACCAGCCCCAGGGTGCAGACCACCAGCACGGCCACGTGTTCGCCAAGGCAGAGGCAGGTGTCCAGCAAAGAGCGTGCGCGGCCCGCCAGCGTCAGCGGCGCCGTGATCAGCTCGTACTCCTCGCGGCTGAGGGCGCGTCGCGACCGCAGCACGTCCAGCAGGTGATTCAGCCGGCCCTCCGTCATCCTCCGCACGATGTCCTCACGTCTCTCCCGCAGGATCTGACAGCACTGGCTTCCTGACACACCGGCTGTTGGGAAATCAGGGTAAAAGTCATTGACAGCAGTGTGTACGAACAATTTTCAAGTTACAATTGCATTGCAAAATTCTGTAACGTTTGAGTCTCACTGTCATGCAGTCTGTTTGGTTTTCTTTTTGAACTTGTTCATTTTAAAAAATCCAGATTATTTTTGAGGAGGAGATGGGAATCCCAGTCAGGAGAGTCATGTGACTGGGGCCTGGGATGTTTATTGAATCCACCATTCTCCTGTGAAGAACTGGCTTCAGACAACAGCGGCTGGTCTTACCCTCGCAGTGATGTCTGAGCCCTGTGGTGGGGTCAGAGACGGGAGAGCAGGCGGATGGAGGATAGGGGGTGGAGCTCCGCCGGAGAGCCGTCTCATCAGGCCTCTTCTGTGAGAGCAGCTCTGGCGCAGTGTGGCTCCGAAGCCGGTTTAGGGGTGATGGGACGCCATTCCTGCCCCCTACAAATGTACGTGTTACTTGCTGGGGCCAGTCCATGGTCTCACTCGGACATATGAGCCTCAGATTCATCAGTGAGCGGACAGTGTAAGCTGCCAAGCCGGGAAGCCCCACATCATGTGCATCAGCAGGTATTAACCCTTACCAGAAACATTGGCCTTTCCGGACAAAGTCGAGAAGGTTGAGGGGGCGGAGCTTCGCCAGGGTGCGTCGAGGTTGTTGAGAATCTGTGGGGCTGGGGCGACTCCTTGGATGGTATTCAGCGGCACTGTCTTGGTACAAGCACTTTTTGGGTACCTACAGCCACCGTACATCTGGCAATGAGGCAAAGATACTTACATCTAGCACAACTGGTACATTGTTACATTGAACACCAATAAGTTCAAAAGCACACAAAACAACTCACATATAGATCAGTTTTTCTCTTTATCAGTACTTAGAAATAAAACCTTACCTCCAAATTGCTGATCTCCACCTTCATCTCAATGGCTTCTTGCTCTTTACAGCAAAGCACTGCCTTCTCCTGGAACCCCCCCCAGAAAAGCAGAGATTTATGCTGTAAGCTTCTCGGGGAGAGTAATCCTGTGGCAGTAATGCTCCTGTCTAAGTTAGCGTGTTCTGATCTTTCCTTCTGAGAAACAAATGTTTAAGAAGAATTTCTGGGAAGATCCCGATCAGACAATAAACCGGATGTGAGACGCGGGAAGCTGAGAATGAAACATCTAAAGAGGAATCTGTCAGATACCTTGCATTCCTTTAGCTGGATCACCGCCTTGGCCAACGATTCACTCTCACATGCTGCCAGAGCCTTTCTCAGTTCCTGTGCGCACTCTGCGTGCAAACAAAGGACAGAAACCGCGGATGGAACGCAGACGCCACAGCGTGCAACTGTCATGTCACCAAAGGACTGCTTTCTTAACCGGCTTATAGAAAAAGAAAGTGGCTTTATAAAGAAAGGTTGATGCCACACTTCCTAGGTCAGCTTCTTGAAAAACTGAGACAGGGGCACTTATTATTGCTAATGGCCATTTATAATAGGAAGTCCCACAAGTGAGACAGACGGACAGTCAGAAATGATCTGGACATGCCTCAATCCAAATGTTATACCGGCAGTTC
Organism: Petrocephalus microphthalmus; assembly: GCA_026774405.1. Taxonomy (NCBI): domain Eukaryota; kingdom Metazoa; phylum Chordata; class Actinopteri; order Osteoglossiformes; family Mormyridae; genus Petrocephalus; species Petrocephalus microphthalmus. The sequence continues at coordinate 19,332,544 of JAODKK010000008.1, read as the reverse complement.
TGTTCAGTCTGCCTTTACGTTAATTTTATAAGTTGGAATAATAATAATAATAATACAGTAATAATAAAAGTAACTACACATATCGAGCCGACAAACCTTATTACGGACTAGTGTATTTAACTCGAATTTTTAAAACTCCTGCTTTATAGCAAACAAATCAAACAAATGTTTAAGAAGAATTTCTGGGAAGATCCCGATCAGACAATAAACCGGATGTGAGAGCTGTCCGTAAGTCGGATGTTCTAAACCCAGGGACTGCTTGTACTTATGGCCCCAGCCTCCGCTACGTATTTTAGGAACTAAAATGTAGTGTATACAGGTGGTAAACCGGTGGTACTGTAATGTGCACGTCATGGAGGGGCCACTAGATGGAGCCACTGCGTATCCTCACCTGCAGCTGACGGGCGGCGGCGGGGCTCAGAGCTGCAGCAGCGGAGTATCAGATGGCTGAGCGCCTGGTATGTGGACGTCACGGCGCTTTGTGCCCAACGGGTAACATGAATCTGCAGGCCTGCCGCGCTCCAGACACCTTATTGTAAAAGGGGGGGGGGGGCGTTGGTTTGGGGTGATGTACTTGGAAAACCCCTCAAGGCAGCTTTTTTTACCCTGTGTAATCTCTACACCAGAGGTCTCTGACTACCAACTCACGAGATGCGACTGGTTACATGAATCACGTTTTAAATTCATTATTAGATCTGGGTTTTCTTTTACCTTATAAATAGCTCGTGTGGCCCCCTAGGAAAAAAGGCTCCTAACCAGTGGCCCCAGGTAATTTGATTTTGGCAAGCAATACAAGAGAAAACAGAAAACGGCTTCTGCTGGGGGTTAAGGGGCTTGCCCAAGGGCTTAATGGTGGCATCAGTCTGCCATCTCCCAGATTCAACCTTTGGGGCCGCTCAGCGCCCCCCAGTTACATGAAACACCTGTATCTAAATGACCAATTGCTGTTTGTTTGTGCAATACAATCTTTTGTGTTATTTACTCTATTTCCCATCAGTCATGGTCACGAAAAGCTGGCCTTTTAATACAAATTCTTAGAAAAGCAGGGAGAATGTGTAGGGTAGGCTTGGGCTTTAATGTATAGTAAAGCCCCCCAGTGCAGCTTTACTATATACCAAATACCATATACTTGGTACAATGTGCGGACTGGATGGCGGAAAATTAGACACTCCCTAAGCCGACCGTTGGGGTGAGTGGGAGGAAGAAGGATTGAATGGAGAGAGAGGATGATGGAGCCATCTGTGGTATACCGTACAATATTGTTGTTTTAAAGGTGCCCCACTATGCTCATTTTCACTTTTCATAGTTTTAGTTTTGCGGTCTACTAGAATAGATTTACATGCTTCAATATTCCAAAAACACATTATTTATCTCATACTGTACATCTCTATTTGCTCAGTCTATAACTCTCTTAGGTTTCCTCCGGGTACTCCGGTTTCCCCCCACAGTCCAAAGACATGCTGAGGTTAATTGGAGTTCCTAAATTGCCCG
>JAODKK010000008.1:19311471-19324005 GCA_026774405.1 Petrocephalus microphthalmus | reverse complement strand
GGACTTGCAACTTCTCCACGTCTCAGCTATGAATCCCTGCTTATACACGGACCCGGTGGAGACGGTAAACTCCAACAGTGCCCAATATAATATGCTTTCATGGGGCCCAAATTTTTTAGCGCAGTAATTTATTTCAACTAGTTTTATGCTGCCAGAAACTGTTATAGTTTTCATGCAGCGGCTAGCAGTTTTTTTATAAGGAAATTTAATGCCAGGGTATGAATGTAATGTCGTAAACTAGAAGTTGTTAGTGCACGTAATAAACACAAATATCAACACAATTTGAATTGAATCATGCAATGAACCACTTTTAAACTACCATGCGTAAATCAGCTAAGCAAGCAAGGCGGCAAGGGTAACAAAACTTTTCAGACTTCGTAGACGTATGATGTAATGTTGATTTACGCATGCGCTGTAGCGTGTGGAAGCAGTTTTTTAGTTGGGTAGGAAGAAGGGTAAAATACTTGATTTGTAGCGAGCTGTGAACATTAAACGTCCATGGAGAGTCACAACTTACGAACTTCCCCTTCAAGCTGTTTTACTAAAAGTAGTGAGGGATGCTGTTTTCCCAGACTGGAGGTTTAATGAGTTGAAGTTTTAATGTGATAGACAAATGCCAAACAGATGCAGTCTTGACGAATATTTAGTTCTGACTTTGTCAAGACATGGACAGAATTAGTTTAATCCAAACATGTCTTCCCTGTGCATTCTTTCTTTACCTACAGGTTCTTATATTTGTTTTTGTGCTGGGTTCCAGACACTAATTAATTTGCCGAAGCAGTTTTATGTATTCAGCACATTTTTTCCCAGTGCAGCATGCATGTTTGAGGAAGCAGACAGTGAAGCAATTGGGGTTTAAGAGCCTTGCTTAAGAGGCCACTACTGCTGACCCTGGCATTTCAACTAGCAACCTTCTGATCATAGGCATAGTACCCAAGCCGGATGACCTACACAGGCCTTCTTCACTGCTTGGCCAGAATCTCTAATGGCTAATGGCAGAGATGTGTATTTCAACATTTATTTCAGTATCATCTGTCTTTCTATGTGTCCATCCATCCATTCATCTTCCCCAGGTCAGGGTTGTGTGGTGCCCTGGTACCTGTCCTCATCTGGCTGGGGCCCACCCTGAATACTATAGGTACTGTGTTTTCTAAGTATACCTGTGGCATCTGGCCACAAGAAGATAGCAGCAGATCCTGTAAGTCCTGTAAGTTATGAGGTGGAGCCACCATGGTTCGGACTTGTTTGTCCAGCACATCCTACAGATGCTCAACCAGATTGCGGTCTGGGAGATTTGGAGGCCAAATCAATATTTTGAACTCTTTCTCATGTTCCTCAAACCATTTCTGAATAATGTTTGCAGTGTGGCAGGGCGCATTAACCTGCTGAAAGAGGCCCCTGCTATCAGGGAATACCATTGCCATAAAGGGGTGCACCTGGTCCGCCACAATTTTTAGGTAGGTGGTGTGTGTTGAGGTAACATCCACATGGATGCTAGGACCCAAGTTTCTGGACAAAACATTACCCACAGCATCAATCACACCGCCTCCACCAACTTGCTTTCTTCCCACAGTGCATCCTGGTGCCACCTCTTCCCCAGCTAAATGATGCACACGCACTGGGCTGTGCACAGACCAAGCCACCTTACTCCATTGCTAATTGGTTAAGTTCTGACGTTCTGGTACTCATTGTAGGCACTTTCAGGAGTAGACAGGGGTCAGCATTATGACCGGCATTATGGAGCTAAGCGGCCCCATACGCAGTGAACTGCGCTGTACTGCATCGTGTGACCTGACATCTTTCTGTCATAGCCAGCATTAGCATTCTCAGCAATTGCTGCTACAGTAGCTCTCCTGTGGGATCGGACCAGACCGGCTAACCTTCTCTGCCCAAGCAAATCAATGAGTGCCCATGACCCTATCGTTGGTTCACCGGTTGGCTTTCCTTGGACCACTTTGGGCTGTAGCCAGGGTTTGAAGAATAGTGATGTCCAGGACCCGGGGCACCAATCACACATTACATTCAGGAGGACTGTTTCTATTAGCAAGAAAAACATTTTTATTGGTGTTGAAAATCTGAAAAACACAAACCACAATACAAATGCAATACAAATACAAAGCATGTATGTCCCAAGAGTTTGAGTAATTTAAAATTTAAACAGCTCACTCTGGGTGACCTTGCCAAAGCAGAGAGCAGAAACATACTGCACTAACCCTCCCTACAGTGTGCCTTACTGAATTTATTTAGATCTATATCATAAAACCATTATAGAGCAGTAAAATATTATGGGTATGAAGCATGTAATTTAAGGTTATTTGTAACCATATATAAGCATAAAAATTAAAGAGAAATGCTTTATAATAACACACTGATACAAGGTGACATTGAAAACACTTGAAATGTCACTGTGGACACTTATTAATACCATCCCCTTTATAAGCTGGTTATTATTATTATTTTTTTTAATCAATGATGTTATGTGAACCATTAGTTAGCCTAATCTATCCCATTAAGCGTAATATGAAAGAAACCCAACATTTAACATAGCCGGAGAAGCCTAGCCTGTGCTTAGATTTAACACTTTTCATACAATTACCTTCACTCCAGATGCTATACCAAGTCACTTGTTTTTCAGATAATGGTTATTGTTTTACCAAATGTCATGCTGCCTATACACCCGCCCTCACAATGCTGCATGATCACACGCACACCCTGTGAATTCGGCCTGCTTTCAGTGACATGCACTTGTACGGTTCACGAGTTGCGCATCCTCTCTCAGGCTGATACGGAATGCTCTAGCCCTCTCTCGCTCTCTCACACACACAGCAGACACTATTAATAACACATCTGAACTGAAATAAGAATGCACTTGGCCCCGGAGACATTTCCAACTGCTGATTTTTTTTTAAATTCAGGTGAATATTTAGCTTCACATTTTATTTTTAGCTCTTAAAAAAAATTCCGGAAGTCTGGACCTCGGTGACTGCATAGCTGGCTTCGGCCCCGGTACTGACCACTGGACGCACAGGACCTGCCATTTTGGAGACGCTCTGATCCAGTCATCTAACCATAGCAATCTGGCCCTTGTTACAGTCACTCAGATCCTTATGATTGCCTATTCTTCTAATACATCAACTTCAAGAACTGGCTGTTCATTTTGCTAATATATAATGTCGCCCTTGGCAGGTGCCACTGGGAGATAATCAATGTTATTTACGGCTTTAATGTGGCGGCTGATTGTTGTATGTCTACTAGCTCCATGAATGATGCAGCTACTAGCACCAGTGCTAACTGTGAAGTAAGAAGGGTCATCCCCTCTCCTCTGATGAAGGAACAGAAAACCTCTTGTGCAATTTTCCTCCCAGAAAGCGCAATATGCCTTCATGTGACCCTACTTTTGAAACGACAGTTTCTGTGAACTCCGCCACGGCTAATAATAAATCAGCATTGCTCGGGCTGACGTTAATAATCTTAATGATCTTTAATCAGCATTTATTTGATTAAATAATTCATCGTTTGTTCATGTGGGAACAGGCCATGAAAGAAAGTTTACTGCAAAATATAAAAATATACTTTAATGTAGCTGTGCGACGTTCGCTGAAACTGACATGTGAGAATAACTAATATAATGCATGACAAGATACTGGGATACTGTTTTAGATGGAAGAAATGCAAAAATATATACGATACACATTTTAGGTTATGACATAGTCCAACAAAATTGAATAACTTCTATAGCTTAATCTTTACAGTTAGACTGCAAAAGGGGAAACAGGACAGTATATATTACTATACTATATTCATCATTATATAATGAAAGAGAAATAAAATCTACATGAAAAAAAAATATATATACATATATTGGAATGGTTAATGGTGCATGGGAATTGTTTTTCAGCTTATTACATTGACATAAATTAGATCCAAAATGTGTTTTTTTCTGCTTGGGAAATAGGTACAGACAAAAGTCATTACAAAAATAAACATTTAATCCTCCCTTTATGCCATTTTTCAAATATACACGTATATCGCATTAGGCTGACATTCCAGAATGTCAGAATGGGCCAAAGTGCCATGTGACCTGACAGGCTTACAGTAGGCAGCACGTTTGCAGAGTAATACTAGATATAGAGTCCAACTTATCAACCCACTATTTCACAAAATGAGACACCCTAGTACCAATGACATGACGCACACGCATCTATCCCAGCAGTAAAAACCCTTGGATAATCTTCCAGCCAAGCTTCTCTGCTGTGATACAGAATTGCTGAAGGTTAGCTCCTCTATTGATGGGATGGTGGTGGCCTAGTGGTTTGGACCAAGAGGTCGCTGGTTCAAATCCCATCTATCACCAGTGGGTCCCTGAGCAAGACCTTTAACCCCAAGTTGCTCCAGGGAGATTGTAATCCCTGTAATTGGGTAATGTAAGTCAATCTGGATAAGGGTGTCAACTAAATGCTGTAAATGTATTCTGAGGGTGCTGTGCAGATTCTCATTTCCTGCTCTGTGTGTCCATCATTGGCTGTCCTGTAGAACTGGTGCTGCATCTATAGGCCAATGAGTCCTTCTTTCGGATCCGCTCCAGGACCCAAAAACGCACCAAGAGGAAGAACCCTGCAGGACAGGACAGAGCCAATCATGTGACAGCCTGCACAGTCAAATGCGATTAAACATCTTAATATCCATTCAACTCCAGTCATTAACTAGAGGATGGGAGAATGAATATTTAGTGAGTTTGAGGGTAACAATCTGGCATTTTACATGCTGTGCTGATCCACATGTTTTATTAAATGGCATCTTTACTTTCACTTTGAAACTTTACCACCATGCATTTGTGTGGCCCCCCTGATATTTGGGTGCCCCCTGTTGGCCACAAACATTGGCTACACTAAATATATATTATATCTATATATATTCCTTTTTTGGGAAATGCTGAAGCAGCAAGTTCTGCCAACCAGCTAATAGCTACGATCCCCTGATTCTATTCACTAGCTATTTGTTTTTGAGACATCTGGGTGGAGAGGTGGTTTAGGCGAAGTGTCGTTTTTAGTGGGCCCCCAGAAACAGCAAACCTGCCCGTGCGGGGGTTTTAGTCCTATAGGATAACTGCAAAAACTGTTGTTGTTGTGTTGTGTCTGAACTGATTCCTAAAGCCAGCTTGGGGATGGACAAGTTTGAAGACCCACCTTGCAGGGCATTGATGCAGAAGAGGAACTGAATAACCCTGAGGAAAGCTCCGAATCCCAGGAAGCCCAGGCCCCAGGAAGAGCCGAAGAGGAGGCTGAGGCCCCAGATGCTGAGGAAGGTAACCTTGTTCCTCTGCCACTCTGGCCTCCCCCGGATGCGGACGGCCACCAGAGCCAGCATAAGCAGTCCACAGACAAAGACGATCGTGAAGAAGCCCACGTTGAGTATGTAGTGGGCGAGGAGACCCTCTTCTGCCTTAATCCAGCACCTGCAAATTATTCACACCATCATAAATATTTCATCATCCATCCATCCAGGGACAGGTTAACGCAAAGGCTATCCTAGGCTATAGCCCGGGGCCCCCCGCAAACAACAAGGCCCCGCCCCGCCTCGGAAAAATGGAACGGTTAATTAAATCGGCAACACCTAGGGCCCCAACTGTTTACCCAGGTCAGGGTCTTGCGGGCGTTTCATTATTTTTTAATTGTTAACATTTTTTAAAATTAAACTATTGTAATAACACAGTGATAATTCTGGCAAAAAGTAATTACACTGTGCCTTCCAAACATATGATTTGACCTGCATAGGTTCACGGGTTGACCGAATCTCTGGTTTCATCCTCTTTTCACACAGCTAGTCTTGTTTCCCACCACTCAGTCCAGCCTGAGTGGTATCGTGTGAGGTATCGTTGAAGCCGGTCGCTATAACGACCTACTGTCCTTGGCCACAAACAAAAATCCCTCTGTGCCATTTATTCGCCATGTACAAATGATGGAAAAATTATACTAGGGCTATCACTATCAATTATTTGAATAATCAAGGATTCCAGTAATCATTTACATGTGAACTGCATAGCATTTGGTGTGAAACAGGAACTACCCAGCCACTGCGCGGTCATACCTGCGGTCAGCTTAAGCACTCATTTTAGTTGCATGTTTCTGGACAGTGGAATCCGCTAGAATGCTACGCACGCACGGGGCCACCGCGCAAAGTCCGCACACGCAATGCGCAGCAGCAGTGCTACACGCGGCAGCACTGTGCTGAGTACCAGGTTTGTACCACGTGTGACATTAGTATCGACGTGGCATTTCACACGCATGCAACTGGCAAGTCTGCTAGCTTCACACCATCAATAAACATTTTTGGAAAACGAAATGTAGTAATGTTTGCAATTTGCAATGATTCTTTTTCAACATAAGAACATAAGAAACTTACAAAGGAGCGGAGGCCATTCGCCCCGTTCGCTCTACTTTAAAGGAACCCAAGGATTTGGCTTGCACTACACTAACAGGAAGACTATTCCAAATTCTAACCACACACTGTGTAAAGAAGTTTTTTCTCAACTCCAGTTTGAAATGTTCTCCCACTAATTTACAAATTGCCACGAGTTCTCTTATTTGAACTAATGTTGAAGTTACTATTTAATTGGAAAGCATACAGACCTGTTAGGATCTTATATACCTGGATCATGTCCCTCCTTATACTTATATTTTTGTTCCCTATATGGATTACTTTACACTTGTCTCCATTAAACTTCATCTGCCAGGTATCAGCCCAGTCACTAATTTCAAGATCCTGCTGTAGCCTCTGTGCTCCTGTTACAGTATCTGCTACACCACCCACCTTGGTATCATCTGTAAATTTGACCAACTTACTGTATATACTGGTGTCAATACTGTTTATATAAACTAGGAATAATAGTGACCCCAAAATTGAACCCTGTGGTACCCCACTATGAACACAGGTCCACCGAGACATTGTGCCCCTAATAACTACTTGCTGCTTCCTGTCTGTTAATCCCGGTTGCTACAGTAGTACAGTAGTAGTTTTTTAACATTATGTAGTACATGTTAAAAAAAATTTACTAAACTAATTAAATCTAAAGTTTAGCTCTGCATGGGAAATTAAACAAAAAACGAACAAGAACTGGGCCCGAGATGACATTCACCTTGTAAATATTTTGTATTCCATAGTGACGCCATTCAGCTAAAGCAAGCAGTTTGTCAGCCCTGCGTTGCGTCTGTTGGCATGACTGGAGGAAAGGCCACCAGCTCATTCGCCATAATTTGCTGGTACATAAGATAAGATTTGGCTATATAGTTAATTTCTCTTAAATATTGCAATCACAATGTGAACTTTTTCTAGTATTTTTCAGCCTCCCTTAAAAACAGAATATGCTCATAAAAAGATATTATTCGGTTAAGTACCGTGTTATGTAAGATGATGCCTCTAAGTGACTGGGATATTACCTTTGTTTTAGCAGCAATTATTTTGACAAAGAGAAAGAAATTAAGCAAAATGATTAAGCAAAAGTCAAAGTGATGAGAAAGACAGGCTAGGCTACTCCAAGAGGCAAAAAGGGACATATCTATGGCTAACCCCGCATTATTTAACGATTCCGTCAAACCCGGAAGTCTTTTTTGAGATGTATCTGCACAGCAGTCATGTGGTAGATAACTTCTGGTCTGCAATACTGACAGATGACTGAATTTTCACTCACTTTTAATGTGCAGTGCTTCCACACAAATGCCGATTTTTGCTCTTTATTTTCACCTTCTTCCGCTAGGCACCGTCTCCCTCCCACTACAGTACCGAGTCATTGAGAAGGAAAATCTGAATCATGGCAGCTTTACTTTATATAAAGCGACGCTGGCTTTTTGCGGTAGAAGCACTTTCAGAGCAGAAACCCATCTGCCAAGTCATTCTGTACTTACATTTTATAGAAATGGTTTGTGCCATCACTAAGCCGCCTCAGGCCATAGATCTTGCTCAGAAGAAGGACAGCAATCGGAATGACTGGGAGACCTGGGGATAGGGGGACAGATTCTCTTAAACAATGTTCACATACAACATACACTCTGGAACGAGATTTTTGTTTCCTTGTACCCTTGAGAGAAGTACAGTACTTTGATTAAGAAAACTGCTCGAATGAGCTCTTCTGTGGGTAGCCTGACATCCTCTGCAGGCGATCTACGTACCAAAGCCCACCAGGTTCAACAGGAGCTGTTTGGGATGGGGCCTCAGCACCATGTAGATGAGCCAGAAGGTGTTGAGGACCTCTATGGCCATCCAGGTGAATGTGCAGAGCAGGGCATAGTGCAGGACTGCTCCATACGCTTGGCAGAGCTTCTCCGCATCCAGGTTGGCCACCACGCCCGTGAAGAGGAAGAGGAGGTTGAGCAGCAGCACGGCTATGACCAGGTTACGGTGGATGTAGGTCGACTGTTCCTGGCTCTTTTTCCTTTCCAGATTAAGGAAAAAATGCAAGAAACACAAAGGTCACATGCCACCGTGGGCCAGTAGGTAGCACTGCTGCCTTTCGCCTTTACGATTGTGGGTTCAAATCCCACCTGGGCTCTAAGGGAATTGACCTAATACAGTGTTTCTCAACCTAGTCCCTGGGGGTGCCCTGACAGGCTACATTGTTTCTTCTTCCCAGCTCCCAAAACACCTGTATTCTGTGTTTGGGTCTGTCGGACTGAGAAACCATGACCTAAAGACCTTCATCTGGACTTTGGCCCGTTCAGCTAACATCTAACTGCGTAGCATGGCAGACACTGGAAATTTCAGCATGAGAGCTGCCGTTAGGTGCCGATGATTACAGGAGGGACTTGTTTAAAAGGAAAAGGACTTTGGTACCTCTGCATGTTGAGCAGGATGAGGAGAAGGAAGCAGCTGATGCTGGAGATGGTACAACACAAAGCGGTGATCCACGTCAGGGCCGCGAGGTCGCTCACATCACGCTGCTCGATTTCCTAGGAAGCCGAAAGTGACAGTGTGACAGGGCAAAGGTCCAGGCTACAGGAGGGACTCACATCCATCTTTATGTCGCTTAAAGGCAGAAAGTGTGGTTATTTTACCATCACGCAACGAAACAGGTCTAGCAAGAATAGGGCCAGCGTTCTGAACAGGATGTAATCTTGTGTCTGAACTGATGAATTAAAGTTACAGACCAGCCAAAATTTAGGAATGGTATGCTCCTTTATGTGCAATATTTTGTTCTAAGACACCACCATTTTCTGAACTAATAATACTCGGAATAAGCACTGATATTACATTGCTGCATTACTTTATTGAAAACTGAAAATCTCGAGCATCAGACACACTAGGGGCAGTGGTGGCATAATGCTTACGGACTTGCACGTTTGATTGAACTAGTCATTAGTTTGAATCCCTGGCCAATAAGGTACCACTGAGGTACTCTGAGCAAGGTACTTTGAATTGAATTAGCTGCCTGCTGCTATGTCACATATGGGTTAAATGCAGAGGACACATTTTATTGTGGTGTGCCAGCAATAACAATTGCTTCCACTATATGGACAAAAGTACTGGGACACACCTCTTAATTAGTGAATTCAGGTGTTCCATTTAGACCCATTGCTATCGGTGCATAAAATCAAGCACCTAGCCGTGCAGTGAGGTTTACAAAGAAAGATCGGGTGGTTCTGAAGAGATCAGTGAATTCAAGCGTGGTGCTGTCACAGGATGCCACCTTTGCAATAAGTCAGTTAGTTAAATTTCTTCCCAGCTAGATATTCCACAGTCAACTGTAAGTGATATTACTGCAAAATGGAAGCATTTAGGAGCAACAGAAACTCAGCCATGAAGTGGCAGACCATGGGTACCTTTCCCAAAAGTTCCGTTAGCAACTTACATAGCTGGATTCATTCAGTTGCATATGTAAGTTGCTAACGTAGCTAAGGACTATGCTTTTGGGAAACACACTTTGTGTATAGTTACAGAGTGGGGTTGCCAAGTGCTGAGGCACATAGTGCATAAAAGTCACCAACACCAGCTCCAGACTTCCTCTGGCATTAACCCCAGCACAAAAACTGTGCCCTGGGAGCTTCATGGGATGGGCTTCCATGGCCGAGCAGCTGCATGCAAGCCATGGAGTGGTGTGAAGCGTGCTGCCGCTGGACTCTGGAGCACTGGAAATGTATTCTGTAGAGTGACGAAACACGGTTCTCTGTCTGCCAGTCTGATGGATGAGTGTGGGTTTGACAGATGCCAGGGGAATGTTACCTGTCTGACTGCATTGTGCCAGCTGTAAACTTTGGTGCAGGAGGGATAATGGTATGGGGTTGTTTTTCAGGGGTTGGGCTAGGCCCCGTATTTCCACTGAAGGGAACTGTTAATGCTTCAGCATACCAAGACATTTTGGACAATTCTATGCTTCCAACTTTATGGGAACTGTTTGGGGAAGACCTTTTTCTGTTCCAGCATGACTGTGCCCCTGTGCACAAAGCAAGGTCCATAAATACATGGTTGGGTGAGTTTGGTGTGGAAGAACTTGACTGGCCCACTTGATTGAGAACTTGATTGAGTCCTGACCTCAATCCCATAAAACACTTTGGGGTGAACTAGAACAGGGATTGCGAGCCAGGCCTTCACGCCCAACATCAGTGCCTGACCTGACAAATGCTCTTCTGGATGAACGGGCAAAAATTCCAACAGACACACTACCAAACCTTGTGGAAAGCCTTACCAGAAGAGCAGCTGTTATAGCTGCAAAGGCGGGACTCTATATTTATGCCTATGGATTTAGAATGGGGTGTCATAAAAATTCCTGTAGGTGTAATGGCCAGTTGTCCCAGTACGTTTGTCCATATAGTGTACCAGTATGTGCATGACTTAATAATGGATACAGAGACATAGAAATAACCAGACCAGCAACAGGGCGAAGTATGTGAGATGGTCACAGCTGCACTCCGTCTCCTCAGCTGACTTCCGGTATGTCGTACATCCTTCATTCCTCCAGTGAATCATAGGATCTGCAAACATAGCATCACATCCCTTAATGCAAATTCCCCTCCTTCGGTTTTTCTGTACACTTTAGTCAGATTCACAGTCTGGTTGTAATATAACAATTGAAAAATATTTCACCTTTCCTTGGGTCCCAGAAAACACACCTTTTGGATCCGGTTTCCTATGAAAAAGAGAACCACAAGCATTTTGAGCATTCCGCCACTAGAGGGCGCTCGGCCACCACCACGGATCGCTTGTTGCTACGGTACGTCTTCTCGGGTAACGCTGTCCGGTGACGATACTGATGACTATTGGTATGAATCTGAAACTGAAACGAATCACGATGACTTCCTTATTGCATTTTGAATGACTCATTTCACATTTTCTTTTTCTCACGGCAGAAGCGTCTATTCAACATTTTTGATGAGCTGAGTTCAAACTGTTCAGCGGGTGACATGATCCAGGTATATACGATTCTAAGAGGTATGGATGCTGTCCAATTAAATAGTCACTTCAGCATTAGTTCAAATAAGAGAACTCGTGGCCATAGTTCAAAATTAGTGGGAGAACATTTCAGACTGGAGTTGGACTGAAAATACTTCTTTACACAGTGTGTAGTTAGAGTATGGAATAGTCTTCCTGTTAGTGTAGTGCAAGGTAAATCCTTGGGTTCCTTTAAATCAGAGCTACATAAGATTTTAACAACTCTGAGCTATTAGTTGAGTTCTCCCCAAACTAGCTTGATGGGCCGAATGGCCTCCTCTCATTTGTAAATTTCTCATGTTCATATGTTCTATTATTACCATTTTGCAATAAAAAATACAGTGTGTATAACCACTCTATAGTGGTTATACTGTAGAACGGTACCAAATTCTAGAGGAAACTCTGTGACCTGAGTTGCAGAAGAAAAATGAACTAAAATTGCAAGCTACTTGAGCCAGTGGCTATAGGACAGTGCTCTCAGCAACCTGTCCTTAGAAGCTCCTGCCCGTCTCTTTTTGGACACTACACCCTTACTTACCATTGTTTAATCATTAGAGACGGTAATTATTTATTAAACCGGTTATTGTTTCACTAAAAATGGCTCACTTGAAAACAACTTACAGGCTCTCTATTTATACAAAAACTGCGACCATGGGCAAAAGGTAAAAAACCACCAGACCGAAGCCATGACTGAGCAATCCGGTTTCAAACAGCACTAAAGTTAGAGCATTATCCTGCTCACTGTGTTTAATACGCCCGCATACTGCTTAACCCCCCACATTAAAACATAAAACAGACAGAAAGAACACAAACACTTACGGATTTGTTGTGGTGCCAGAAGCTGATTCTGACTGGCTCCGGAAGGTTCTCAATAACCTCATTCTCCACCGAGATTCCCACAACCTCATTCACAAGATCAGCCCCTTTCTGGTTAGCAGTCACCTTCTGGAGTCACACGAGGGATGAGGCAGGGATGAGTTAACACCTTCTCATTCTTACATTTACTTAGCAGACACCTTTATCCAAAGCAACAAGCAATTGAGAACGCAAGCTCTGGCTGTTAAGCACCTTGCTCAAGGGCCTGATGGTGAAATCACTGTGGAGGGCTTGGGCGAC
>JAODKK010000008.1:18787018-18797399 GCA_026774405.1 Petrocephalus microphthalmus | reverse complement strand
CCCCCCCCCCCCCCCCCCCCCCCCCCCAACCACAAGCGCGCTGGATACTTCAGAAAGAAGAGAAATCGGTTCGGGACCCTTTGTGCAGAGGAACACCCGGCAGATCCGGCCGGGCTGCGATTCCCCGCGTCGCCAGCAAACAGGAGGGAAGGATCTCCGCTGCGGCAGTTATGACGCGTGCGTCATATCGGCAATAAGCTCGATGCTGCGCCCAGTAAAAGCGGCGCTTTGCCCCGCGGCCGCGGCTTTCGCTTACAGCTAATTACTGCCCCGGAATCCGTGTGACCAGCCCGTACACACCGACTGCACTGCGCTACGGGGACACGTATCCATGCGCGATAAGCGTCCAGTGCGAATAATGTCCGATGCGCATTTACGGGCCCAGATACACCTTATAACTATTTCGCAGGAAAAGACGCATCATGTTAATAATGAATTCATTAGTGCATAGAAACAATCCGCTAATCGGTGTAATGTGTGTCTTTTAACTGCTGCAGATTAGAAAGTCACAATACAGTTAACATTTACTAAATTATTACATATTATTTACTTGGTCCAAGGCGCGTTCGTGTTATTTTACTTTCTAATCGATATATCGTCGTTTAAAGTCGAACCTGAGAAGTCGAAAACCAGCAAAGCTTCGGATTACTGAAGCGTCAACAAAATGCGTCAGATTGTTTAGACAACTTGTCGCTACACGTCTAAACCGAATTTATATACAATGCTCGACTTAAACTGGTATAATTCAATAAATCCAATATCTGCGGACAACAGGAAAAAAACTTCGATTGGTGATGAATAATATAAAATTTAAGACACTAGCTGAATTGCGTCAGTTAGTTTTTGACCAGGCATGACTTAAAGAAACGATTAAACACTTAAAACGCGTTCAGGGGTCCTCCAAAGAGCCCGAAAAGCGTATTTCTGCGCAGTACTTAGTTACGGCAGTATGAGGCCAACTTTCTCCCTTTCCCATGTCCTACTATTAAGCGCCTTTAAAAACAACGAGTATATGTATTACATACAAAAGGTACAATTAAAAACTAACATTCTATTACAGGAAGTTAGACAGTGAAATCACCTATATCCCGTGTCGTTTCCGATAGTTTAGAACATATACAACTTAATGGTGGTTTATACACTGAATGTAAAGCTATTTCTTGTTGATTCCGGATTTATTCCTTCCCGTAAACATTTACAAATAAAAATAATTCGATTCAGAATTACTCGACAAATATTTACTGCAACTTTGCAACTTATTGACGACTTAAAGCGTTCGTGTAATTTGGTAATTTCGTGTGATTTGGAAACTTCCTTTTAGCGAAACGGGCACCGCATGATATAATGTTAGAGGCGACTGAGGACTAATTAATCCTGAATGGTGTGTATGGAAACTTCCGCTGTACATAAGAGTAACGGTCTTATTAGATTGAGGGGGATGCAAAAAAGAGGTATATGAACAATATTGGTGATCATATAGACTACGCTTTTCACGAATATGTCTGTAGTTTGACAGTTGAATATGTAACTACGCAAAATTAGTAACTTATGAGAACACCACGATTTACTGCTGTAATAATAATAATAATAATAATAATAATAATGTTCCATTGTCTCTGTAAAGCGGTAATGTACATTAAATGACTTCTAACCCAGCAAACAAAACGACGCCCTTTGCGGACTGTTTGGAATGTAAAATAAGAATATGTCCCCATTCGAGTGATTGCCATGTGTGGTTATTTTATCGAATACGAAAATATGATTATTTTACATTCTGAAATTCTGCGCCCTCCTTGGACACTGTGGGGAAAACCGATATTATCTTTCATTGTAAAAGTGCTCTGATTGGTGGAATAAACGTGGCATTTATAATATTGTTTTTTTCTTTTGGTAAATGAGCAATTTACAAACGTCATTCCCAAGTAACGTGCAAAACTACTTCATAAAGAATTACATTTTTTCTGTTATGTTCAGTATCAATGCTACACGCATATTCCGCATTATACACACGCAAATAGCTGTAATTATAATTATTATTGTGCATAAATTTGTTGCTTTTTGTATCTGTTGCTTCTGCGCCTGAAAACAACCTTCCGGCGATCTGGCGTACGATCTGAGTATCCAGGCAACAACAACAACAACAACAAATAATAATAATAATAATAATAATAATAATAAGGTTACTGCTGCTGTGTTAATAGCTGGATCTGTAAAGTTCGGGAAGAGGTAGCCGAGCTGAGGCGGCGGGCGTCCTGCAGCGTGTCTAAGGGGCTGGTGGGTGGTGTGTGTTCGCACGTATGAGTGTGTGTGTGTCCCACTGATACAGGGCGGACCTCAAGGGCTGCGATTTCTGTGTATATACATTATATATAATATGCTATAACGTGCTATAAATAAGCTTTAACATTTCTCACATGTATTTACCGTAAAATAATCCAGGAAGCATTGCCTTTATAACATAATGCATTTGATTTTAGGGATTAATTGTGTAGAATAACTTCTCCCTAAATATAGGTTTCGGGTTATTGGGGGTGTGAATTAAGGGGTGGCTTACAACTTAAAATATATATTTTTTCTTCTTCTTTCTTTTAATATATAAAAATGAGCTATAGTTATTTTGTTGTTTGCTATTCGTATCATTTTACAAGTGCAATCCACGTAATTAAAACAGGAATCGCGAAGCAGTGGCCCCGACAACTGCATCAGATACATGCATTTACGTAAGCGGCTTATTTAGGCTCTCCCTGTATGCTTAAGGCAGGAGTTAATCGGCACGTACAGCAAACTTACCTGGCTGAATGAATTGGATAAAAGAAATGAAAATGTTCCATCGGAACACACCGTTTAAATATGAGCAGCCTCCATTTAAAACAATGATTATATGGCTGTCCCTAAATGACCGGGATAAACCCAAAAAGTGCACGTAAGTGCTTTAATAAAAAAGGCCTTTTATTTGACAGGCCGCACTGAGCGTCCGATTACATGTGTCAATGCCAGTGCGTGTGTTTTAGAACCAGTTAAATGTTTTATTGAAGAATTATATGGCTTAAGGAGGCGGCTTCCTCCGCTTCTCAGAGAAACGGCAACGGAATAGTTATAGTCCGTTTGGAAAAAGAGACTGTGATTTGATACCAATATAACGCGTAGTTATTTCATGTATGAGCGTGCACTCGTCTCGCTTTCCATAAAGCATTCAAATATTACAAAACATTTCAGCTGTACAACTGTCTCTAAAAATAAATAATAAATGTACGAATAAACCGCGTCGGGCCGAATCTCAGTCCCCCACCGCCGTACACGTGATGTGTTGCACTGATTGGGTAGCATGGCTCACTCTCGCTTACAAATAACATGTATGGCATGTAGATACAGCCTGTAAGCGCATTTACGCAGTATATGTGCGATGTAAGGGCATAAAGCGACGTAGCGGAATACAGCCTTAAAACTCTATAGGGAAAGTTTATGCCAAACATTTATATCGGGCTATACGAGAGTATGAGGACAAGTATGTACACTTAGACTGCGGTTTTAATCATTTCGACAAGATGCGTTTCCAATTAAATTTGAGATAATTGTTACATCTATTTGCAGAAATAAACTGACGATCATACGCTTAAGTCTGTGCTCAGTAACATTCACACGCCCGTTCGCATAGAAAAAGCAATTCAGTGCGCACACACCCGGACACACACTACTGTTCTGTATATATATATATATATATATATATTATTTGTCGCAGTAAATAGACATTTATTTTAAAAATGTATCAGTTAAACGAACAAAAGTGAATCGTACTAGATTTCTTTTGAACCAAGAAAGATTTTTACAACTTAATTTTGGGAAGTCCCAAATATCTATCGCCTAAAAGCAGGGCGATTTTACTCTACATGCATTTTGCAGTATCGCAGTCAGGCTTTGTAAGGTTATTAGTAATAAGACAGCGGCTAGCACGGAGAGCGGCTATTTAGCCGCGGAGGAGGTCATGTTCCCCGCCGCCTCTCCGTCCTATTTCATTTTAATCACATATTGATTTCATGCACTGAACTTTATTCCATCCTCGAAACAGGTTTCCTCTTTTAGCGGGAACGACATCTTCTTACAGTATGGGCGTATTCCTGTATTTTTGGGGAGTTTGTGCTTTTTCTAATAAACGTATCAACACAGTGAAAGTACACTACATTTAGCATGGATATTTTTCACAGATCTGCTCCACCCATTTTACTGTGGAAGACCCTAATATAAAGTATGCATGAAGCCAGCATGCAGTTATACTAAGTAACAGTTATAGTCTACATTTAAGCAAAAAAGCCTACTTCTCAAAAGACTTTAAACAGGAAGAGAATAGCTGTCTGCATAATATTGCATTTTGTTTAATCAGATGTAGAAGTTTTGGTTATTTATTTCAAAATAAATAATTCCTGCTATATTATGTACACAGTAGTTATTTGGAGATTATTTACTGTTTTGTGCATAAAGCTGTTTTTTGTTTTTATTACACGTTTCCTTTTCACCCAAAATCAGACGCAATTCCATAAACAGCAACACATTCCGTTTACGAGATCAATGTATGCGATAAAAAGAATATGGATTTTAAATACGGTATTAAAGACGCTTGGAGTACTAGGTTCTCCGCAGCTCGGTGCACATGGGCTCCAGCTCGGAGAGCCGCGTTTTACCGCGTTTTACCGCGTTTTACGCCCGCCGCCCTCCGCCTTGCACGCCGGGTCCCGAATGCACGCTCGCCGTCTCTCGTGTCTGCGCGACTGTGACACTGACGGATGCGCCAATGGTTAGACGGACAGATGTTTGGGCGGATCTAACGCATGCAGCGGCCACATTGGGCTGAAACGTCCCGAATCGGTGAAAGTCAGTTGCTGCTCGTCCCCGAAGCGAGACTGACACGCCGATCGCATGTCCGCCTCCGTTTCGCGAGCCTATCTGACTGCTAGCAGCTCGAGGAGAGACACCGACACGGCAATCTGCATGGAACTGAGCACATCTGACAGCAGCAGCAGAATCTGACAACTCACCATCTTCTTGTTTGCAAGGAATTACTCGTATTTCCCCTGACTGTAGCCCTTCCTGCAGAACGGACAGATGTTTTATCCTACTGACGATCTGAAAAATACGGACAATTGATCCTCTCCTTTTCTTTAAAAAGGCGTCTAGGGCATTCAGATTACCCCTTAACCTGAACAGGGGGTTAAGAAAGAGCAAAAAAAATATCTAATCTTAAAAATGTAAACAATTTTCATACGTTAGTTATGGAACGATCCCATATACCGAAGGATGGGGTATCTGGATATTTTTATCTTACCTTCGAAAAGTGAGAGTAACCTTTTCCTAAGACACGGGAACTGTTTGTAATGGAATTTGCGTGACTCTCGGAGCGAAGGACGCGTCTTGGAGCGAGGAAGTCGCCTCTGATTTGCTGTTGCTGTCTTAAATACCTGCTATCAGCCACCGAAGAGAAAGGGGGGAAAGTGGCGTTAGCCGCCAGGAAAGTGTTTGGCAGCGGCTGCCGATCCATGTTCACAGAGCAGCTGAAACACAGTAAGAGTCCATCCCCTCCTCTGATGTACACTGTTACACCAAGGGACACCCAATCAAGCACGCATCGCATCGATTCCAGCGGCTCTGCATGGCTCCGCCGCCGCACTCCTCCGTCCCCCATCTCTAATGTTCTCTCCTTTCTTCCCGAAAGAAGGGAGCGGGAGCGATATACCGGCGCCGAGAGGCTTCGGGGCGCCTTTATGATCTGCGAGATCATTCTGCTCCCGGGCAACACTGATGGCTACATGATGAAGTGAGTATACAATCATTAGGTGTTATTATCGGCATATGATTATGGCGATAAATACCGGGCGAAACCACGACATGTGCATGTTAGTGTAGCGAAGAGCCGATGGCTGCGTGTTATTATGTATACATCCTTTCCCGTTTATGGACAGTTTTCCCAACAACATCGCAGACACTTCCTCTGAGCGCAGCGGACACTGACTGCGTTAGGGGTCTTTCTGACTGCGTTAGGGGTCTTTCTGCGCCCCCCTTAGCCCGCATGACATTCCCGTTCCGCGACGCCTTCGAGGTGCAAGGAGTTAACGTGACATTGCCTGATGTTTGCCCCGTTCGCAGACTTTGAGTGACGCGATCGTCTCCTTTTCCTTTAAGTTTGCCTGTTGCAGCTCCCGAAGCCGAGTGAGGACCGCGCCGAGAGGCGGACTGCGACCCACCGCGATAACCGAGTCCGGGGGGAAGAGGAGAAATCCGCCTTTTTTCTGCACATCCACCTTTTTCTCTACGCTTTGACTTTTTTTTTTTTTTTTTTTTTGAAACCTGCCGATGTAATGCCAGCGTCCTGAAAGCGCCCCAGGTACCGTGCATGACAGAGGAGCGGAGCAGCTGGGGATCTCGGTGCCGAAAGCCTGCAGCCAGCATGCCGCGGAGGAAGCAGCAAGCGCCGCGGCGCGCAGCAGGTACGCGGCTGCGGGTTCCGCCTTCGCCCGGTGCGTTACACGGGCGGCGCTTTCTGGCACAAACGCCAAAGACCGGCGCTGTTTATATGAGGGTTTGCTGGTTACTGTGCAAAGTTTTTATTTATTTATTTTTTTTGTTCCGCCACATTTTTCGCTTTATTTGGTTGCGCTCGCTATTTAGAAACGGTGCTTCTCCGGGAGACTGGCGATCGGCTCTTTGGTTTTTATCGTGAAGTTTCCTTTCTTCGCAGTTGCATGGCGAGGCGGTGTCGGGGTCGCTCTCTTCTCCTTGTGGGGGGATTTGCCTCCTTTTGATGTCCATTGGCAGGCAGCACTTCGCCTTTGGCATTTCGTCAAGTTTTCCTGCCTGATTCTACCGACTCGTTACTTTTTGCCTTATTCTTTCTAGTCGGGCTATATATATATATATATATGCAGACGTACTGTTTGAAAGCGGAGCGAAGCGCCCTTGTGTGACTGTCACGGCTCTTTGGTGTCGCCTTCGCTGTTTGGGGCTCTCTGCTCACACATTTGGTCGCGAAATGCCAACTTTCGCCTACTTTCCGGGCTGGGAAAGCATAAAGATTATCTGGCTCCCGAGATGCGAGTCCGCGGCCTGGAAGACGGCATAATGGACAATTGCCAGCTTTGATTTGACGGCTGATAGATTCCCTGTCATCCGGCCTGCCTTTGATCTATTCATTCCCGATAAACATCGATAAATCACTCCCCATGGCAACGCCGCCCTCCGTGACGTCACGTCTGCGCTAACAACCGCCCATTAGGCAACTTTAATTGCGTCTTTGTAGTTTACTTCAATTTGCAAGTGCTCGGGTCACATTAGAAACAGACCCGAGGATGCAGAATAGCCGTCGTTAGGATATGTACGTATTTTTATACTCAGAGGAAAGTCAGCAGTAAGATACATGGGCGAGTTATATGATGAAGTTGTGATCCTCCATGTCTGAGGTTTAAATGTGGACGAACCGTAATCTGTAATCTTGAATTGTTTTCCAGAGGAGTTGAATTACACGGCTATGCGTTTTGATGGAAATCCAATTCAATATACCGGCTGTATGTTTCAGTGTATTAGAAGTCGTTTGATGCTAAGTTGTATCTGAATCTAGGCGATCATTTTCCTCACAGTTTACCTCACAAAGTTGCCTCCTTAAATTCGGCTATGAATTTATGTCGGTGTGTTTGCGCGAAAATAGCAAAGAAAAGCATGAGTCGGGGCCACTTTGAAGCGGCTCGGATGCATGGGGTCCGCTGGCCCGTAAAAGGCAAACAGCGCACGCTGTCCTGGGCCAATTTGCTTATTTCCATGTACCTGATCATTCAGAAAGTCAGTTTCCATACGCGTATGTGGATTTATTATTATTTTGTTTCGGTGTCATGCTAAACCAGTTTATGTCTATCAGTCTGTCTGGGTTTAGGGCTTCCAGTAAGGCGCGGCGCAGAAAAGGCAGATTATTATTTTTTTTTCCAGAGAAGAATGTGTGTCTTTTATTTTTTATTGTAATTAATTTTGCGCGTCGTATAAAAAGCAGGTGGTGGCGGGCGCGCGCTCGGGGGCACGCGGGCGCGCGGTCACGGGGCACGCAGGCGCGCGGTCACGGGGCACGCAGGCGCGCGCGCGCGCTCACGGGGCTCCTATAGAAACGTCACTAATAGCGTAATGGCGGGACGGCAGCGAGAAACGAGCCGTCACAACGACTTTGTTTCATATTTGATTTAATTGTCTCCTCCCTGACAGGCACATTCATCAATAGCCCTAATGGTCAATCAGAGGTTGGCAGAGGCAGCGCCTCTCCTGTGCCGGCCCGGGCTCTGCTTTATCGAAATGCTTTTGCCTAATGGACACTCGCGGGCTTTGGGGTGGGGGTGAGGGATGACTGAAGGCCGTCTTATTTGTGGAGTGAAACAGAAGTGAAGCATTTGTTTCTGCTGATGGCGGATGAAGACGCGTCAGATGGGAGGGGGAGGCTTTTACCTTTAGACAGAACCACTCCTTCATGCGGCCGCTTATTTATTTATATACCGACTCGCTGGCCGACCACCCCTCATCGCCGCCTCCGGGCTGCAGGCTTCCCCAGATTGCTTTTTTCTGAAGACTGATGACAAATTGCTGGCTTTGTGGTGTTTGGAAAGAGCCGGGAAGATGTCAGATGACAGGGCCTGATTAGCAACTTGGGGAAATCCAGTCCCGCAGCAACCTTGAGACTTTTCGTGAGAAAATGTCCGTTCCCTTATCCTCCTCACACTCGCTCTCTGTCTTCCACCCCCCACCTCCCACCTCCCACCTCCCCCACCTAGCCACCCCCGGAAAGGTCCGCTCAGCCGTAGAAAAGGAAAAGTTGGTCCGCCAGCATCATTAGTGTTCACCTAATTAGCTGTGAACCTGATGGATTCCTGACAGGCCTAATGATTGGAGATGACAGGCTCCTCGCGCTCTCATGCGGCTGAATTGGGTTTGCAGCTAGTTTGATGTAATCAGCTTGATATTACACAGTCCTGCCTGCCTTTAGTTGTGCATTAACTCAATTTTCTGCAGCCGGTGACGAATGGGTTTTGCTACCTGGGTAATCATGTTGGCAAGACTTAGGCCGCTTTTAATGGCGGCCCGGCGAAATAACAATGGCTGAGCCGTCGGTGTGGCCCAGGGAGGACAGGCCTGGGACAGCAGGTCCACGCTTCGCAAAGTCTTCCTCGTCTTAGGAGTGGACATTACGACAAACACGATGCCCTGTTTGTTGGCCTCGAAGTCTGCGAGCGCTAAGATATTGATTACTCTGGGACAGCTGGGGGAATAATAACGTGCAATCTGAGCCTGGTGCGTTTTTTTTTTCAAAGCTTTCTACATGTTGGAGATGGAGAATTAGCTTTCGGGTGATACAGGAGGCCTCCGGAGTAGAGCGAGAGATTCACAGAGGCTTGGGAGGCATAGTGAGGTTTTTGTGGGTTCCTGGAGATGCATTTGTTCCTTAAATTTTGTCTCGTCAGACGTGCGTAATTGTCGGGGTGCTCAGACTGGATATGACGTGCAATTTAGGCCAATTTAAAGGGCTGGACACGGTTGGGATAAAGCACAGCCTTAAAGCAGGGCCGCGCCGCTCCCCCTCCACGCCGTGGTGACGTCAGTCATAGCGCCAGAGTTGGAAGCGCGATCAAAGCGGACGATACCTCCTCCCAGAACAGAAGGGGGCGTCTGTTCCAGCAGCCGCGATGCGAGCGCGAGGACGATTTATACACATACTCTGTCCGTGACAGATCCAGTTATGTTTAACATAAGTTAAATTACCTGTGAACCCAACAAACCGATATCTATGATAGCGTGTGCGTTTGATTGATCGCGCGGGATTGGCGGGGATTCCTCACGGGCCGTGTGCGTGGAGGGAGAGGGCCGCAGATCTCGCTGCAAATGCCCGCGGGCTGTAAGGAAAGGCGGGTACCGTCCACGTCAGTGGTGAGAGGGGGCGTAACAGGAAGTGAAGGACTGGAGTAGGCCGTCTCGCCGTTTTGATTTGTCCCTGCCGCGTCGGTGTCGCCCTCCGCGAGGCCTCCGGGCCTCTCCTCCCACCCCCTGGGCCGCCTCGTGTCTCCGGATCACTGGCCCTCGAACCTGCCTACCATCACTCTCCATGGCTTAGCCTCGTCTGGAGCAGTGGCCTGACAGTGCGATTAGTTATGGCTGTCCTGCTCTTTCTTTTTTTTTAAACCGCAAGAACTGAACAACAATGCAGGGAGCTGGGAGTGGGGAAGAAAAAGCAAAACTAAAGAAGAGGAGGGGTGAGGGGGGGCGGGGCTGCAGACGCTAAGACTCGGATAGCACGGCAGCCCGGGAGGGGGGGCTGCAGACGCTAAGACTCGGATAGCGCGGCAGCCCGGGAGGGGGGGCTGCAGAC
>JAODKK010000008.1:18747237-18758856 GCA_026774405.1 Petrocephalus microphthalmus | reverse complement strand
ATGTGCGTGTGTGTGTGTGTGTATATATATGTGTGTGTGCGCGTGTGTGTGTTTATATGTGCGTGTGTGTATGTATATGTGTGTGTGTGCGTGTGTGTGTGTGTGTGTGTGTTTATATGTGCGTGTGTGTATGTATATGTGTGTGTGTGCGCGTGTGTGTGTGTGTGTTTATATGTGCGTGTGTGTATGTATATGTGTGTGTGTGCGTATTCATACAGTACATAGGGCATCCGCTAGGTCCACCGTTGCTAATTTGACTCCTGTCTCCCACAGCATATGTCCCCGATGAGTTGAAGGAGGTGGCCATGTTGGAGGAGGACCCCGAGGAGGACGGCTCGACTGTGGAGGAAGAGCCGCCGGTCAAGTTCTTGTGCCCGGAGAAGGACTTCCTCCCAAAGGAAAGGTCACAATACCAGGACTCCCCTGTGGCCGACTTCTCGGGCCACGAGATGGATAGCGAGTCCCACCTGAGTGAGACGAGCGACCGCATGTCTGACTTTGAGAGCGCCTCCGTCAAGAATGAGGAGGAGGTGGGCAAGGAGCCCCCTACGGCGGCCGCATCTGCTGCCGCCGCCAGCGAGGGCTCCTCCGCCGGCCCGGACAGCCTGGAGCAGATGAAGGCCATCTACACCAGCTTCCTGACCAACTCCTACTGGTCCTCGCTCAACCTGAACCTCAGCCAGCCACCAGCAGACACCCAGCAGCACAGCAGTAGTAGCAGTAGCAGTAGCAGCAGCAGCAGCTGTGGAAGCGGCAGCTACGACTGGCACCAGTCTGCCGTGGCCAAGACCCTCCAGCAGGTGTCCCAGAGCCGCCTCCACCAGGAGCCCGGCCTCTTCAGCACCGTGCAGCTCTACCGGCAGAGCACCAAGCTCTACGGCTCCATCTTCACCGGGGCCAGCAAGTTCCGCTGCAAGGACTGCAGTGCCGCCTATGACACCTTGGTGGAGCTGACGGTGCACATGAACGAGACGGGCCACTACCGCGACGACAACCACGAGACCGACAGCAACGGCACCAAGCGCTGGTCCAAGCCGCGCAAGCGCTCCCTGCTGGAGATGGAAGGCAAGGAGGACGCCCAGAAGGTCCTCAAGTGTATGTACTGCGGACACTCCTTTGAGTCCTTGCAGGACCTGAGTGTCCACATGATCAAGACGAAACATTACCAGAAAGTGCCTCTCAAGGAGCCCGTAACCCCTGTGGCAGCCAAAATTATATCCTCCTCCCGCAAGAGGGCCCCCATCGACTTGGAACTGCCCAGTTCCCCAGATTCATCAGTGGGGACCCCTAAACCAACCCTGACTGACCCAAACGATGCCCTGCAAAAGGTCTCCAACCCCTACAGCACGCCCAACAATAGGTACGGACACCAGAATGGCGCCAGCTACACCTGGCAGTTTGAGTCGCGGAAGTCACAGATACTGAAGTGTATGGAGTGCGGCAGCTCCCACAATACACTGCAAGAGCTGACGGCCCACATGATGGTGACGGGTCACTTCATTAAAGTTACAAACTCTGCTATTAAGAAAGGCAAGTCCAGTATGGAGACCCCCGTCACGCCCACACTGAGCACCCCGACCGAGGAGAAGGTCCAGTCTGTGCCACTGGCTGCCACCGCCTTCTCCCCGACACCCGCCGCCCCGCCCGCCAGCACCTCCCCGAAACTCTGCGGCGAGGTAAAAAAGGAGGAGACGGAGGTGGAGTGCTCAAAGGAGGACAAGATGCTCGCAAATGAAGGAGAGGAGAAATTCCACATTTCCTCCAAGTACCACTACCTTACTGAGGAGGACTTGAAGGAGAGTCCAAAAGGGGGACTTGACATTCTGAAGTCACTGGAGAACACAGTGACATCTGCCATCAACAAGGCACAGAATGGCACCCCGAGCTGGGGAGGCTACCCCAGCATACATGCTGCCTACCAGCTGCCCAACATCATGAAACTCTCCCTGGGCGCTTCAGGAAAAAACTCGCCACTGAAATACATGTTTACGGGAGGAGAAATTCTATCACCAAGCAAAGGCCAGTCTCTGGTCTCTCCCCCTAGCAGCCAGACGTCCCCTTTGCCAAAAAACAATTTCCATGCCATGGAGGAACTAGTGAAGAAGGTCACAGAGAAAGTGGCTAAGGTGGAGGAGAAAATGAAGGACTGTGAGAAGAAGGCCTCCCCACTGAGAGGGACGTCGCCGTCTCCCTGTAGCAGCGAGGCGGGGGAATCGGTGGCCAGCGACTCGCCCAAAGACCCAAGGGTGAAAACCCCAGAGACCAGCAGCAAGGAGGCCCACAGCGACGGCCTCACCAGGAGCCCTCGGGAGAACGGGGCGGACGCCTTGCGGGTTCCCGGCTCCTCTCTGCGCGGCAGCACCGCCATCATCACCGAGCACCCGCCCGAGCAGCCCTTTGTCAACCCCCTAAGCGCGCTTCAGTCAGTCATGAACGTCCACCTCGGCAAGGCCGCCAAGCCGGCGCTGCCAGCCCTGGACCCCATGAGCATGCTCTTCAAAATGAGCAACAGCCTGGCGGAGAAGGCTGCAGTGGCCACGCCCCCTGCGCAGACCAAAAAGGCGGAGCACGTGGACCGCTATTTCTACCACGTCAGTAACGACCAGCCCATCGATCTGACCAAAGGCAAGACGGATAAAAGCTCCGCTTTGGGCTCTGGGCTCCTGGCGCCCACGTCGGCGTCTCCCTCGGCTGCCGTGACGACAGCCAAAGCGTCCGCCGTCGTCTCCTTCATGTCCAGCTCCCCGCTGCGCGAGAACGCCCTGTCGGACATCTCCGACATGCTGAGGAACCTGACCGAAAGCCACACGCCCAAGTCCTCCACACCCACCAGCCTGTCCGAGAGGTCGGACGTGGAGGGCGCCACCCCGGAGGAGCCCGAGGAGGTCAATCCGGCCCAGAAGCGCAAGGGCCGGCAGTCCAACTGGAATCCCCAGCATCTGCTGATCCTGCAGGCCCAGTTTGCAGCCAGCCTACGGCAGACGTCTGACGGGAAGTACGTCATGTCGGACCTCAGCCCCCAGGAGCGGATGCACGTCTCGCGCTTCACGGGCCTCTCCATGACCACCATCAGCCACTGGTTGGCCAACGTCAAGTACCAGCTGAGGAGGACGGGCGGGACCAAGTTCTTGAAGAACCTGGACTCGGGCCACCCAGTGTTCTTCTGTAACGACTGCGCCTCTCAGATCCGGACTCCGTCTACATACATCAGCCACCTGGAATCACACCTGGGTTTCCGGCTGAGGGACCTGGCTAAACTTTCCGGCGAGCCTTTTGGCAGCCAAGTCGCGCACCATCTCCCAGGCTCGGCCGAAAAACTGTTTTCTGCCCCTTCCCCATCATCCTCCCCCGACGAGGACAGCGCCGGCACCTCGTACCAGTGCAAGCTCTGCAACCGGACTTTTGCAAGCAAGCACGCCGTCAAGCTGCACCTCAGTAAGACCCACGGCAAGTCGCCGGAGGACCACCTCCTGTACGTCTGCGAGCTGGAGAAGCAGTAGCACTGGGGCAGGCGCCTCCAGCTCCCTCTCATGCTCCAATCTTTTTAACTGAAGTTTGTAAAAAGAAGAAAAACTAAGTATTAAGGTGATAAACTGCACAATGATGCCATTAAGCTGCTGTTCAGTTACGGCACATGGGCGCGAATCATCTGACCCAAAAACTCTCCTCCTTCCTCTGTTTTTCTTTTGTTTTTTTTTAAGATTTATTTTTTAACTGTACAGTGTTTAATATAGAAGTGCTGCATAATCCACTGTTGTTACTGGTAAATATGAAGGTTTAAAAAAAAACATTTAAAATGAAGTGCTATGTGTTTGGAATTTGTATAAATCGGGTTTAGTTTCGTCACGTCCCCAGGATGGGCCGAGCTGCATGTATTAATGGACGATTTTGTTAAATGTTGAAATACCTAAACCTGGTGCACTTTCGTTATCCCGTTTTTTTTTGTTAATGTGACCTAAGCGTGCTCCCGTCAGCGTTTAAACATTTAACCCTCTGAGTACGGCCACGTTCTTCTACGTCGAGTTTTGAGGAAGACGTCATGGATACCGATTGGCCACCCGATTGCATATTCGAATAAAGAGACGATATTCATCGGTAAATCATTGTACAGGAATCTGTCGCTACGGCATAAAACTCCAAAACTGCAGTTTTTGTTTGCCATTAAATCAGGGGCCTTTAATAAATTCAGGTCTGTGTAAAATTGTATATAAAGATATATAAATATATATACCAGTCCCTGTCTAAATTATGCATCATTTTATATTTTTAATTTAAGATGACTATGTACTGGTGCACAATATATGAAGACATTAATTAAATTGTTTTGCACAATAGTTTTATAAATATGCTATTTAATCAAAATATATAAAAAAAGATATTTAAACAAAAAAAAAATTAAAAATATTTCCACATCGTGCTCAAAGGGTTAAAACTCTAGTACACAAATGTACTGTATTTCTTGAAGGCAACAGAAGGCAGGTTTGTAAGGACGATGTTACTTTATAAAGAGCTGAGGCATTTCGCCATGTATCCACGTGCACTGTCAGTCATTTCCTATCGGAGAATGCCTGTTTTTGTTCCCGTCGCTCTTCCACGGATACTGAATCTGTAATCGATATGAGCGGTGGCCGCCGGTCGCCAGCCCCGCTGATTGAGGGATCCTCTATGTATTCGGCGCCGAATCTGCAGAAGTAACTGACAGCTGGCAGCGTTTGTAATTATATATTGGCATGTAAACGGCGCAGACACTGTTATGAGCTCTGTGCCCTGTTTTTATTTCGTTGTCGCCATCAGAGCGCCCCTGATATGTCTTCATATAACCCTTTTTTGTACTGCAGCATTAAAAATGTCTTTCTCCTTTCTTTTGCAAAACTCTGGCATGTCTGGCTCATGTGGTGTGGGTGGGATTCCCCCTGTGTTGGGCTTTGCTGTCCGGGGCACACACCTATACCCTGCACCGTTATGGGGGCGCACCTGCAAAACTGAAAGATGCACTTTGTAAGCCATACTACAACTCTGGATGTTACATTCTGAAAAAGATCACCATGGAAACATGCTGGTATGTTACCATGTCGACCCATTTAAGTGGTCTCCGAGGACATCCAAAAATACATGATAAAACTAGGTAGTGTCCACCTGAGCAGGTTGCGATTAGCACACACATTCACACACGAATGCCTGCGAGACCTGGACTCCCGATACCTTCCGGAAGTTACGTTTCACAAATCCAAACCGTTACACGTACCTCAGCGAAGGTGCCAGCGCCGTGGCGTCTCGAGCACCTGACTTTGATGTTCAGCTTCGCTTGGATCGATGATTTAAATATTTTTCCAGCTAAGTGGAATTTCCTGGGGGGCCCTGGTTTTATCCAAACCGGAAAAAAAAGCTTGAGAGAGGAGTGTTATTTTTGCACTTATGTATTATTTGAAGCTCTTTTTTGTACTTAAAGGTGCTGCGAAGGTAGGAGTTTGTTTCTTTTTTATCCCCCACCTGAACAGCCAAGGCATTGCCATCCCCGGGCCCAGGCCGCTGAGGCCTGCGCTCCCGAGAGTCCCACGGCAGCCCGTCTCATTCCCATGCCATGTAGCTCACTGGCCCTCAGCCTTGGAGGAGCCCCATTACACACACTAATTTAAGGAGACCTGTAAATTTCCCCCTGAACTAACATGAAAAATACTAGTAAGGGTCTAAATCACAGGTGTGTCCCCATGACCCGCGTGGGGGGGGCGCGGCTTGTTAAGTGTCGCCCCGGGCCCGCCGTCAGTCACATCGGCAAAGTGTACCCGGAATAACACACGTGATAAATATGCAATTTCCTTAATTTATGGTGCCTCGGTGTGCTCAGGGCTACATGTGAGATGAAAATCTTAAATGGGGCTTGAACAGCACACTTCACAACAAGAAATCAATACGCCCCAGTAGCCGTGGGAGATGGTTCTTGGGGGCCCGGCTGTAATTTCCCGCTGAATGTACGCGGAGCTACACATCAGCCGCGCTAAAGCGCTAGGCACACAAACGGACGTTTATCCGCGCGTCCGCGAGACAGGAAGCTGCCGTGCGCACCGTGGGCTCACGCTCGCTCTTTTTGCCTCGTGGAGTATGGATTAAATGTCCTCGCTCCCCGCCCCCCCACCCCCCCCATTTAGTCTTTCATGTCTGTTTTGACTCCTCGGAGCATGAGATACCATCATGTTTGCCGCCGGCAGCCCACTTAACTGACAGCAAGTGAAATGTGGCACCACCGCAAAGAGAGCGATTCAGCCAGCTCCGTCCCTGGGATGGGGGTGGGTCCCTGGGATGGGGGTGGGTGCCTGGGACCGCAGCCTTGTCTCTCTCACACACCAGGTGTCCATGCTTACACACGGCAGGCACACTATTTTTAGAGGGTTCGAAGTTAAAAGCCAGGCATCGCTCTTGTGTGCAGATCTATCGCGATGGACATTCGGAAGAGCGACGTTTCAGCGCGGAACTTGGAATGATGACCCTGGTGTTGGGAGCAACCAACTGGCAAATCAGCCCCCTCTGTCCCACCAGAAGGTCGTTAGGAGTGAGAGAACCCCGGGAAGCGACCTCAAACACAGCGAGAGAAGTCACGGCACGCAGGCTGTCATGGGCGTGTCCGGACTGGCCGGGCAAAGACAGAGGCTTGGCCATTCGCCTAAGCTGGGCTTCACAGACAGGCTTTAGATGTAATTACATATGAGTAATCCCCAATAACAGAGAACATGAGGTTGTTCCTTGATCATAATGATTGATTAATTGACTGCTCAGAATTACCCCGTCTCCTGAAGGGCTTTTGGGCAGGTGGAGAGGTTTTCCTCCATGGACCCCACACAGGCTCTATCAACTAGGGATGCAGCATTAACTGGGCTGGGAAGCCGAGGACTGTGTTTCCATGGGACTCTGCATGCCCACCCTGACAGGCTGTCCCCCGAGGGCGCGGCGGGGGGGTGGCTGTCATCACGGGACCCATCACACGCGAACAGTTTGCAGGTATCTTCCCATGTGCCACATACCTGCTACATCGTGGACCACCTGCATGTAGAAGGTGCTCATCAACACAGAGGTGCTAGATGTTCCAATCATCGGTTCTGGCACCACTGCTCCAGGCGCCGGGCAGAGGCCTAGCCCTAACCTAACCCTAACCCCTACCCCTAACCTAACCCCATCCCCAGTCGGGATGCCCATACACACACACACACACACACACACACATTTGTATTCCCGTCTTTGTGGGGACTCGCCATTCATTT
This sequence comes from Petrocephalus microphthalmus, assembly GCA_026774405.1. Taxonomy (NCBI): domain Eukaryota; kingdom Metazoa; phylum Chordata; class Actinopteri; order Osteoglossiformes; family Mormyridae; genus Petrocephalus; species Petrocephalus microphthalmus. Next base: position 18,751,603 of record JAODKK010000008.1, on the reverse strand, counting down.
CTATAGGAAAAGCCCTAATCCCAACATGACACCCTTAACCTTAAGCATAAGTAACCAGGCCAAATATAAGACTTGGCATTCTTAGTTTTTTTATTGCATTCTCAGATTCTTATGGAGGCCTGAAAAAATATCTGCATAAGCGAAATGATAACAGGTGTTGCCACATTGTGGGCACATTTGGTCCTCACAATGCGGTACATACAAACACACACACACGCACACACACATATGTACATATTCTATTATTTTTCCAGTTGCGGGAAACAGTCATTTCTCTAATCGTGCAGTTTTTCATGTATCATTTGAGTGTTGACGTCGTAAATGTCAAATATTTAACTCAAAGCAACTCTGGGCAACATATTACACAATCCAGTTACAACACAGCTACATCAGGTACTAGCGAGGGAGACGGCATATGCACACACACACACACACACGCACGCACACACGCACACACACGCACACACACGGGCCCAACATGGCTGCAGCAATCCCACCCAGGTCAGCCCCAGAGCCCGGCTTGGGGTCCCCAGACCCAGATTCCTGAACAGGCACGGCCACCCCCAAGCGGCTGCACGTCCGGCTCTGCTCTTAAAACTCATTATCATGCCTAAATTACCGTCCAGCCACAAGCAGATTTAATTAACACACATGTCCAGACCACATCTGGTCGTGCAAATAGATTACGGCGTCTGGCGAGATCCTGGCAGAGGAAATTTGACAGTATGGTCGTGCGGTACGATGAGCAAGCAGGGGGGGTGAGAAGGCACCGGCGGTGACACGCTACCTCACTGCATCACACACCCCCTTGTCATCCCCGTGACGTCATGGCGCTCTGCATGAATGAGGTCATCGGATAAATGAATAACACCTCCGTGTCACTTTTGGTGCCCATCCCCTCTGGTCGAGTCACACACACATGAGGCTGGCTCCCCAGCAGGAGTCCCCAGCACAGCGGGGGTTAATGGAGGGCCGTACGAGGAGCCCACATTACTTGACTCGTGTTCGGATGAGTGTTCTCTTGCATTAAGGAGAGCTGATAGCAGTTAATTGCCACAGACATAAATAGAAGGTAAAAAAAAATAAATCCCTGAAAAAAGGGGGACATTAAGGTCATGAAATGCTGCAGCGGGGGCTTTAAGAATGAAGTGCGGGGGAGCAGTAGCCATAGGTGTTTTGGGCAGAGTCCTAAAGCTGTGGGTGTGTTCTGCGTGTCTCGCCTGACACGCCTGGCTGGCCAGGGGACCGAGCCGGCCTCCTGACGGGCTGCCGGCCTCCTGAAGGGCCGCGGGCCTGTCAGCCGCATAATGAATATCATTTAAATTGCCTTGTGTATCGGAGGACTTTGGATGTCGATTGAATCCACGCGCATCTTTCAGTTCTTCCGCTCGGACGGGCCCTCAGATGGACGGATGGGGGGTTGGGGGGGTTCCAACAAATAGAAAGTGAGTTGGTGGGGGGGGGGCACAGTGATGTGACCCGACCCAATCAGATGTAGCATCTAAAGCAGATGACTACATGGTGCTTTGCATAATGCCACATTGCATTGTGGGATGGGATGCATTGCCCATACTCAACTGTACATATTAACCCAATGAAAAAGGCATGATGATAACTGCCCAGACATCCCTCCATTTATCAGACTATCTATATCTCTGTTTATTTATTTAACAGGCATAACTCAGGCACGGGCCAGATGAGCTTCACGTGGCCTCATCATAATGAAATTAGAATTTCTGCTGAGGTGGGATTTTCCACAGCCCTGCCTGTAAATGCAGAATCCCCCCATACTGCTCAATAACACATGAAATATTACAGGAGATATAAATCCATATCCAAGAACTGCAAAAACGGCACAACGCATTTCTGGCTGCAGCATGCGCGTGTGATTAAGCGATGCGGGCACCCGGCACAGGAAGTGAAAGCATATCTGCACAAGAGCTGCAAAGCCAGTCGCATTGTGCCCCCCCTCATAATAAATGCGTCATTTGTAATTCATTTCAATTACTGTGGAATTTTAATTGAGTTTGATGTAATTATACTACGTGATTTGTATAATCAATTACACTTCAGCTGCATCAGCTTTCACGCTTGTCATTCTCGAATTTGACGCACACCTCTTACTCCTTACTCCATTACCACACCGACCGGGGAAACTTCCGGAAGCACTCGGCACACAGGCGGCCCCGGAGGCCTACCTCTAAGAGATGAATAAATGCTACAGTTTGCCCTGAGGCAAGATGTCATTAGATGTTTGAGATCTTCTGTCCCCCATCATTCACCTCGCCAAGCTACATCATCCTGCATTATATCAAAATAAAGTCATACGGGTAACGGTTTATGGAAGAGGAAAAGAAATGTGGTATATAACCATCACGATTCTGTTATTTGACAGAAATAAAGAAATGAGTTTCGAACGTGGACCTGAGCGTATCCTAAGAAAACTGTCTCTCTTTCTGGCTTCTGCTGAGATCCTACTGAGGTAATACGGCGCTCTCACAAGACTTAAAATAACCTTGGCGCGGCCCCTCAGAGGCTGGCCTCCCGGAGGCTGGCCGCTCCGCTGTCGTCGGGAGCGGTTTCCAGGCGAGTCGGCCTGAGGACGGCGGGGGGCCCAGCATCCTGAGCGCAGCCCTTTGCACGGGACATCACTCTAACAGCAGTGGCACCTATTGATAAGAGCGAGGCGGCTCGGATATCCACGGTAGGCGGGATTACTGTCAATCGCTGTCTGCTTTAACGCAGTGGGACGGAGACCAATGAGAAGCCCGTTAAAAGCGGCTGTCGGTCGCCAGTGGACGGTAATCCTATCCACTGGAGGACAGAAACCTCAATTCTCCCATCACGGGTATCAATGTCTGAAAAACGTCAGGCACACATAAGACATATTTCTGCTAAGGGGGATATTAAACTATTGCCTGTGTTGGTCCCAGTAATCCAGGGGCGTATGTATGGGCGGAGCCACAGGGACTGGACCCAGCTGATAGCTGATTGGCCCCTGGAATGCCCCCTCACCTGTCACTCACCAATTCAAAATATATCATTGGTTGGCCTCTCTATATGAATTATGGCCCCACTTATGCCTCCCACACTTGAAACCCAACCTTTTCTTTTTTTATTGATTAGCAGACACCTGTTTCTCAACTTGGACAATTATCTGGAGCACATCAGGTTAGATGGTGAAGACTTTAAATCGGACGTCTTTAGGTTCCAGGTCCACATCGTCAGCCACCATGGCACTCGCCCTGCTGGATTTATGATGCTGTTCCTAAAAGGTATTGGCAGCAAGGAGTTTCTACACACCTTTCCTGTCACAATGACGTACACTTTCATTCAAAACCCTCAGCTCGTGCCAACCTGGAACTTTTATTGGCTGAACTTCGTTTCCTCCGTGGGGGCTGTAAATTCTGTTGCACAAGATACGCCAAGACCAAGAGACAGTTATTTAGCTCTGTAGAGGTTCAAACTCGTTGAGTGAATTAAAAATGGATGTAACACAGTGACTGCGTATTAATTTAGAGAGAATCCTGAGTGCAGTTACAGTGAATGACATCAGCGGGACGCAGCATGCCCGCTCAGTGGGCATCGCTGGTGCCAGGGCTCCTGGAGCAGATCCAGCTTCCGCTCTGCACATGTGGACTTTGCATGTTCTCCCCGTGACACACAGGTTTCCTCTGTGTAATCCGGTTTCCTCCTGCTGCCCAAAAACACGCAGTGTCTCTGATTTGCTTATTGTGTGTGTGTGTGCGAGGAGGGACATGAGTGGGGCATCGATACCCTGGTATATTCAGGGGCCCCCGAGTTTATCGGCACACCCCCGTGCGAGAGTGCGTGTGCCCCGTGCGAGAGTGCGTGTGCCCCGTGCGAGAGTGCGTGTGCCCCGCAATAGGCTGGTGTCCTGTCCTGCCTTGTGCTCCCTACAGTCTGGGACAGACTCCAGGCCGTCCACTGACCCCGCTCGCAATAAAAGTGAAGATGGATGGACAGATTATTATAATTACAATTATTATTATTGGCCAAGCCTGTCAAGGACAATGTTACGAGAAGATTCCAGTATGATTATGACTAGACCTACTGGGTGCAGCCCAGGACACTGACAGGAAGGTTTTGCAATGTGTAAAAGGACGGTGCCCGGACCCTAGGAAGCCCGCAGCACCCCAGCAACACCGCGAGCACGCCACGAGCTACACCCGCTGGGATATAGATAGGGTTAGGGTTAGGGTTAGCAACACCGCGAGCACGCCACGAGCTACACCCGCTGGGATATAGATAGGGTTAGGGTTAGGGTTAGCAACACCGCGAGCACGCCACGAGCTACACCCGCTGGGATATAGATAGGGTTAGGGTTAGGGTTAGCAACACCGCG
>JAODKK010000008.1:18523863-18534372 GCA_026774405.1 Petrocephalus microphthalmus | reverse complement strand
GGCGTATAGGGACACAGGGGATGGGGGACGGGCTGGGCGGCGTATAGGGACACAGGGGATGGGGGACGGGCCGGGCGGTGTATAGGGACACAGGGGATGGGGGACGGGCCGGGCGGCGTATAGGGACACAGGGGATGGGGGACGGGCCGGGCGGCGTAGGGGACCCCCCCCACTCACACACACACACACACACACACATACATACATACACAGACACACGTTACAGTACGGATTAGGAAACCAGGTACATGATCAAAAGCTCGCCAATCACATTCCCATAGGGCCTGGCTCTTGCACAGCCAGACAAGCCCCGCCCACCCTCTCTGGAGGGCCTGGCTGTTGTACTGCTGAACAAGGTGCTCATGCTAAACTTAAGCAAACACACGGCTACATACATCTTACTCTGGAAGGACACCAACTAACGCCCAGGAGTCAATTAAACGATGTCAGGCTGCGTGTCGGGCCTCGGGCCGGCTCCAACAACCTCGAGCCGCGCGTCGTCGCATCCCGACTGGAATTAGACGCAGAATATACAGCTACAGCCCGTTTGGGACTTGAATGATGGGAAGAGAGGGAGGGAGGGTGGGAAGGAGGGAGAGAGGGAGACAGAGAGGAAGGAAAGCTGCATTAATGACACCCTCGCAGGTCTGTCGTTTCCACGCGGAACATCAGCGAAATCACAGGAATAACAAATCATTAGCACCCGCGCAGAGGCTAAAAACACCACGCATTCTTTAAGTGTCAAGAAACACTGAGTCGAGAAAAGGGCTACGACTTACATCCAAGCTGCGATCGCATTCCAAATGGGGCCAGAATGCATTTCCTTTCTAAATGCGGTGGTAATGTAACATATAAATCGCTAGGAACATGCCGGCAGAAGAGCCGGGATCCAACGCCATTCCGGCTTGTGGGGAACATAAGGAGAATGTTCTAGTGGAGCCGTGAAGGCAGCTGGTAGCATGGCAGACTGGACTCGTGACCAGAAGGTTGCTGGATCAGTTTCTGCGAAGGGATTCGCTCTTGTCCTCCGGAGCTCAATTTCCCAGAACTGCTTCAAAATAAGAAAAAGGGGGTAAAAAAGCCGTGTAAAATGTTACACTGTCCAAGCAGCTTGGGACAGAAGCGGCTCCCAGTCGCATACGGGGTACAGCATGGAGGTCACCGCACGGATTTCACACCGAAAACACGGTCCAACAGACGGGTGCCATCTCCCTGTACCTTCCCGGTTCTCTGGCTCCACCGTCTGCCAAAATGGCTCACTTAACCAAAAGGGCATCCAAGCAACAGTTTTTTTTTTCCATATGACACTTTTTTTTTTATCTTTTCACATTACACGTGAAGCTTTACCTTGCCAGCTAAGTACTTCAATTAAATATTAATTCCTGAATAAGAAAATATTGCCCAAATGGGCTTCATATACACCATATAGGGGCGCAACCATGGCGCATAGGTTTAAAAGAGGCTGACAGTTTTTTTTTTGCTTTAACAACACAAATTGAAAGGCTTCCATCTCTCACTGGCAATACATCATTTCCACTAACGCAATATTAAATTTCAATATCATATGTCAAAAGATGCAGAATGACAGATTACAGCTTTACTAGGTGAATTATTAAAGAGTAACACGTACCGGCGTACTGTTTCCCGCTTAAGTGTCTGGCGGCCTGGGGCATCTCCCGCGTTACGGTCGCTTTTGGAAGGGCACCGCGGATCTGGGCGCGCGTCCTTTCCCCGTCCGGAGCTACGGGGGCACGCTGCGCGCCACTCGGACACCCAGCTCCCCCCCCCCACACACACACTCTGGGGACGGAAAACCAATGACAGGTTGTGCGAAAACTGCCGCTCAGAGTTTAATGGCCACAGGAGTGCCGAGACCTGCATTGCGTCTGCAAAGATTTTTTGGGAATCCGCGTGCCCTCCCTCCTTCCATGGCCAGAGACCATGGTGACCGTGACAGGGTCCACACGGGAGCATGTGGCCAAAAAGGCAGAGAGCCACAGGCTTCCAGCAACTTCAACACTGTTTGTCTGGGTACGATAGTGACATTGTGACCTTCAATCATCCCCGGCTCATGACCTGTGAGTTTTGGTGAAATATTTGCAAAAAAAAAAGAACCTGAAAGAAAAGAACTGAGCCTTTCATCCCAGCGATGGGACACTCTGCTTTCATCCAGAAGGTCATGCTCTCTCTTCTTCATAAAATCCCACTAACACCAGTTGGAGGTGCTCCACAAACCAGTGAGAACATTATTTCGATTCTTCATCATATCGGCAGGTTAAAAAGGTTGCTGTAAGGGGTGCCGGGTGATATTAAAGCCGAGACTAACATGCTCTATTGTAGTGTGAAACCTCGCGCATCCCCTGCGGCCGCAGCTGCGCATGCGGGCTGGCATAGGCGTGCCAGATGCACATAGATGGCCGAGCGCTAACAGCAGCAAGGATTCAATTTGAGTCCTTTGTCTGCTGCACTCGCGATGGTCTTTTTTAAACAACACAACGCCAAGGAGTCGTTAGGGCTCTCTCTTCATTACTTCAAAAAACCAATCATTAGACACCAGAGTATATACGTAATTAGAAAATCACTTCCTTTGCAATCCTGGCTAAGTAGTTTACATACTGTAATTACAGGGACAAAATCAATTTTTAATCATTTCCCTGATTGGGCTCATCAGCTCAGGGGGAACACTGTATCCTGCATGTTGCCTAAAAGTAACATCTGGGCTAAAACAATTACCCTTTTGTGATTCCAAAACCGTTCGGAGAGACTTTTTGCAGAAACCACTCCCAGCACTGAGCCGGATCATGCTTGCCGACACGGAGAGCCACAGAGTACCATGCCACTAGACAGACGGAGAGGCGCCGTGCACATGTGCAGTGCCCCTGCTCACAGACCCTCCTGTACCCCACATCCTAGGCACACAGATCACAGCCGATACTACAGGAGGCTGTAATGATGCGCTGCCTGGTTCATAAATGACAAGTGTAAACTGTGCCCCAGAGTACAGGAGTCTACTTGCTAAGTAACACATGGCATAGTAGTCAGTTAGTTGATAAAAAGTTAGGACAGAGCTAATTTGAAATTTCATTTCTTTTACCAGTTGTATTAATAAAATTAATACAAAACTGGATTCTGAAAAAAATTCAGCATAATTGGTACATATAGTGCTTAGGTTAGAACAATGAAATGTGCTATTGATGGTCTAAACAATCCATTTTCTTGCATTTGTGGTTCTCGGCAAATTAAGTTAAATATGCAAAACAATTTGTGTGAATTCATTGGGATATGCGCGGCTCGGAAATGACATTTGTACTCAGATTGACCCTGATCTTTAGGGTACGGAAATGCCAGATGAATCCGGAGAACTAGGATTAGCGATGGCCCTTTTTTTAAAAATTATTATTATTCCCAAAATGGTCTTTTGTGATTTGCGGGGGGAGGGGTGGGAGCAGTCGGGGAAGGAGGCAGCTCGTTTAGAAGCTTCCCAATTAGGCAATTAGCGGGGAATGTAGGACAGCTTACTCCAAGCTGCCGGCGGCCGGGGGAAGGCCTGTCGGCGCCCGGGCACGACCCCCGCCACCAGGAGCACGTGACGCATGTGGGCAGGTGATCCAGGGCAGGCTGAGACAGTCACGCATCGCTGTAGTATCAGCGCTCCTATAACCTACAAATTTAATTATGAATTGCAATTGTTTTCAGAGAAACATAGCCTTCACCATATACAAACTGACTTATTGCTTCAATACTTTGATCCATCTATTAAACGTATTTATGGAGCAGTGCTGGACTGCTGGACTGGTGACCCTAGTGGAGTCCTGTACTTTCTGCCCCCCCCACTACGGAGCCACGCGCACTGGCTTCAGGTGAGCCTCACGGCGCCGGACAGCCAGCGGATCTGCGGTAATCTCCTCTCGCTGATTCTCCCCGTGACTCTGCTGTAGGGGCCGCTTAACTAATTATCTAGGCTGGAAAATGCCACTTTCGTTAATGGCATCACAAATAGCAATTAACAGGAAGTGCTGTTTGCATCTTTAGAATTATCTTGTATAAAAACATACCATAAAAAATATAGATGTATAAAAATACTTTAAAAATATAGTTTTGTTGCTGTTAATAATAATAATAATAATAATGTAACAAGGACCATCAACTTCACACAAAATCTGAAAACAACTCAAGAAAATGTGTTGAACAATTTACAAATAAATCCTGATTGATTACAAGAAATCAAAAGCTACGCTTCCAAAAGACGGACTTCATGGGAAAGTGATTCAAATACCACCCAGAAAATGTATACAGCCGCACTACAGCTTCATAGCTAATGAGACCAAAAGGGTCCGTGTCAGGAAACTGCACCCAATCCTTATTCTCTAGGAAAAGAAATAATTCTTACTAGCTGAAACAGCAATACCCTGGGCATGACTCTCAATGAAAGCAAAATGTTCAAACTGGAGACAACCAGTAATTTAACTTTAATTTCCAAGCACTGTAGGCTACGGGGGACATCTGTAGAACAACAGAGATTTCGACACTGGAAGTATTTCTTAAATAAATTGGGCGAGCTGTCGCCGCTCACAGGGAGACGTTTTCATCGATTAGCACTTTAGCGCGATCCATTCTCACGGATCGCACTGACCTCCATGCGGCGCATTTGTGTGTTATGAATTAAAAGAGAGCAGCAGTCCGGAATAAAATGCGTTAATAATTATTCGGGGGGTGGGGGGGAGTGAGAGCGAGAGAGAGCAAAAGAGAGAGATTCAGCTCTAGCCCAAAGTACTGAGTGCTTTGCTCCTTTCCGTATAATTTGAAGCAGCCGCTTTGAGATGATGCTGGAACCGCGGGCAGGCATCATCAGTCGCGCTGGATGCAGACAGATAATTCACCAAACCGTCACATGATCTCCCATCAGTCTAAGAGATGGGAATATATTGCCATGAGCTTTGGGAATAATGGGTGCACCTGTTTACCGTGTCACCTCTGTTGGCTAATTGTCTCCTTGAGCTACGTCGGAAAGTAAATGCGTCTAGAGCTCTGACAGGTGACGTTTATTTAGAAATCGCTTCACCTCCAGCACGATTGTTCTTTTGTCTCGCTGAAACTAAATGAAGTGTCGCGGTGAAGATCCTGCGTCCCGATTAGCCGGGTGACAGCACGCCGCCAAAAGTTCACATCCACTTGTTTATTTGGGGCTAAAGAGGTGCAGGTGACAGACAACTTTAATATCCTCCCGTTTAAATGATCAATCGTCGTCCCGGTGAGCCCCCAGAATCAAGCGAGCCGCCGGCTTTATGACGGGGGGGGGGGAGGTGAAGCCCTAGGAACGAGGCAGACCAACCAGGAAATTCACACAACGCCATCAGGAGAAAAGAGAATCTGCATCTTAAGATGCACAAGGAGCTTCACGGATACAGAGTCCTTTGGGATTGCAGTTGTTACCGTTTTTCTCTTTACATTAGGCCCACTTATCCAGTTATCCGGGCCACCTCAACTACAGAGATACCATCCACGCTAAAACACGAGTGGCTGGATGCCAGCGGTGCGCTTCCTCGTGACCTCGCGCGCTCTCCCGAGTGCCCCGGCTCCTCCTCGGCCGCGAGTCACGCTCACGCCTGCCACTTCTCATTCCATCGGGCAGCCCGTTTTTGTGCCCGGCCGCCCGGGTGCAGGCGTGGCTTCAGGACACATTGCTCTGCCGGCAGGTGTCCGTCAGCGGGCCGATTGATCCCCGTGAGGCAGCGTGCCCAGTTATTACTTTCAGGACTGATCCAGTAAGGGAGCTGGTAAGGACTCCGCCGGGGGCTGTTTAGCACAACCTGACACTGATGAGTCTGACACCGCCAATCACACCTCAGGCATCTATGGCACCTCTGCTGCTATACATATGTGCGTGCATGCGTGTGTGCATACAATATGCCTATATATACATATATATATGCCTTTCTGGTAAAAGACCATACTGAATACAATGACGCAGCTGTGGGTTCAGATGGGCAATGTCACACACATGAGCAGGCAGTCTGGCATCATGTGACCCAGCACATTGCTACACGGCCCCCTGCTCTGTCACACGACCCATCCAGTCACTCTCCCCCTGACAATACCTAATCAGGGTCCCCAAGCATAAATTAAGACAAGATCACATGTCCCCACCTGAATCGCTCGGAGTCCGTCCCCCGTGAATCTCGTCTTCATCCACGGCGCCGTGATCATATCCAGAGCAGTGCTAGTCAGAATTTCCGCTACCTTGATGTACAGCTTGACAACTGAATGCGAAAAATCTTCTACGCACAAGAAGAGTGATGGCAATAAGTGAGAATATATATACATACATACACATAAATACACTGCACGTGTTGTGAGTGAGATGGGGCGCCATGAGGCACGCTGCGGCCGTACACCAGGTGCCGAGCGACCCGGACTCTCCGTGTTACTGAGAATCCCCTAATTGCCCTCACCATTCCCATTCTTGCCTCCCCCTCTCTGAAAACAAACATCATTTCAATTCCATCCTTCCACCCACCAATCCTTCACCCGTCAGACGGGGGCCTTCATCTCTGCCAGACGCACTCACTCGTGCACGTGTACACACATGCGCGCACACACACACAAACACACACACACAGCCCTGCCTCGCGCACGATCACCTTAACGCGTTGTTTTTAATAATCTAAACAGACTCCCGTCTTATCCCGAAACTTTACACAGCTTAAAAAAAAAAGAGACAAAAAGGAAGAGGAACGCCAAAGGGAGACGCGGTCTCGCTTGAAAAGGCTCCCGCTCGACGCGACACAAACAAGCAGGCACCAAAGCGACGCAAACCACCCATCCTCGGCCTCTAAAGCGATGCGTAAGCCAGAGCCTGCGCCATGCCCCCCCCTTCAGTCCAAAAGGGCAGGGGCGGGCACGCAGATGCGCGTCTCGGAAGAGGCCACCCTCTGAGCCGTCGTCTTAAGAAAGCAAGCTGACGGAGAGAGTCACACTTGCCTTAAGTCATGTTCTAAATTGGCTCCCCGGAGCCTTCGCCCTACCTTGTTCAGCGTTAGCATTGCGCTGTCAGAGTAACCCAAGCTACTCCATATGCACACAAGCACACGGGCACACGCACTCCTGTTCCCTTTCTAGAAGTTGTTTCCCCAAGCATTTCCCATCAGGAGTTTAATTACATTCAAAATAGTTCACGTACACCTATTGTCTCGGATGGCAGGCTGCTGCTGCACGCCGGCGCCCTGACGGGAGGTGCGGGGTCGCTCGCCGGAAACGGATCACGGACCCTTCCACTGCCGTCCGTGTTATCACGCCAGAGGCTCCCGGGCACGTCCCTCTGGGTGTGTTCCCACACTCCGTGCTGTTTAAGGACAGGTTCAGGATAACTGCGCTGCACCTGCCCCCCCTACCCACCCACCACCACAAAAACATTCTCCGGGGGAGTGACATTTACAGACTGCTAAATCTACCTAAATGACCGAAGTGCCTGGCTGATGAATATTATTCCCTTTGCTGTCTATACTGATCTATGTAAAAACATAACCCTTCATACAGCAGCATATTTCCACTTTACTCAAGGGTACAACTGCAGGATCCCTCTCGCCTCAAAAAGGGACATTGATTTTCCCCCCATGCTGCCCCTAAACACTTTGGACGCAATTTTTGCGACCTTGCGGAATCCAAACACAGCGCACAGAGACAAAGGCAAGCACAGTGCAGATTAATCACCCCGTTTTGAAATATTACCCCCCGGTTTTATTTACCTTTGTTGTTTTATACTGGGGGTAAAAAGATCTCACAAACATCCATTATCTGCCAGGCACTTATAGAAGGAGAGGCAGAGGATAGTGGAAATAAACAGCAAAGTGTCGACTTTACAGAGGATCTCAAGGAAAAAAAATAATAATAATTTAGCCCCAGCATTCGCCTGACAGACGGAGTTAACATTTTTCGCTGAAAATATTCCTTGCCTCCAATAGTCCGATGTAATTCATTTTCCATCTCTGTTCATTAATCATTGTTAAAATTAGTGATCCATTTCTTCCACTCTGCCATCTGCACTCAGCTTCGTTACAAACATGACACCTTCCCGCATAATAAAAGCTGACAACTACGAAGAGGCCTTTCCAAATAGCTTTCTGCATATATGCACCTCTACAACCGAAGCCGCTGTCAGACAAAAGTAGGTTATTTAAGCAGAGTTCCTGTTATAACAATACGCACACGCACACACGCACGGGCACACACACAAAGACGCCAAGTGGAGCCAAACTGGATTTTGCTACAATCACACATCCCGATAAACAAAGATTTCCCCTCCATCCCTTTCCCCCCTTCTTCTTTCATTCTACCAGGCATAGTTAGGGGATGCAGATCTGTGAATCCCTAACAGAGAGGGAAAGACAACAAACAACGACAACGGAGACCACAAAGAAGCTGTCGTTCCTAATTTGTTTGTGCGGGAAGGTTCACATCGGATTTACATTGGCTTTTTTTGGGTTCCTTTTCACGTGTGCCTTCAAAAGCTTGTTTTCCTTTTTGAGTCACGCGCCACCTATATTTTGCCTCGTCTGAGAGATGCACTCATTCCCATGATTTCCCATGGAGATCGACAAAGGGCCCAGAGACCAGAGATCCAACACCACCAAACATCAGCAGGCAAATATCAATTTAATGTACTGCCCCTCGGACTCCAAGAGGGCCAAGAGCACGCGGAACAACGCAGGTGAAGCTTCCTCCTTTGTTCTGCTTTTTTTCCTGGACCTCAGGTGGACAGGGGAGAAGCAGCCAGGACATGGGCCAGCTCGTCCGCCGGGGAGCGGGGTGGTGACTACGCCCCCCACCAGATGATGCACATCCTAAAACACACAACACCCGTGGCAATCCCCTCATATCCAGCCCAGACGTCGCTGTTTGCCTTCACCAGAGCCCCACGCTGGTCCTCTTAGCAAACCCCCCTTCCCCCATCCACCCCCACCTCTACACCCCCGTCAGCTAACAGACCCCGGATACAGGCTCCCCTGCGAGGTGTCATTGGAAGCCCGTGGCACAGTAAATTAATCTATATAATGCCCTGGAAGGACTGTCTTTTTCACACTGCAAACTGGCAAGACCTCAGAACAGAGATTCAGCTGCTGAGCCAGAAGCCAGTGCAGAGCCCACCTGCCAAGCCCACCCCCAAACCCATATATACACATTCTCACACATGCTACCCCTAAAACAAACTGTAAAGGCAGACTCTTGTCGTGGTCTCAGCCTGTCACGCAGTGCCCTATGCTCACAGCCATACAGCCCCCCCCCATTATCTACTTCTGTTCCATCTTCTGTTGAGGGCTATCTCGGTTCTCCTTTGCCCCTCTGACCCGTCCGTCACATTCTGACACATCTAATCTCAGGTTCTCAGCATATCTGAATCACGCACGGCTAGTGGCAACCACAGCCTGGCCTCCCTGGGCCGATTAGTGGTGCTTAAGGCCCCCCCCCCCCCCAGGAAAGGCAGGCCTTTCAACATCAGCACTCCATGTCAAGTATCATGATCTGAACAACGTACAGAGAAAAACATCCACCACTGCATCCATATTAGGTGATTGTTTTATTTTTTTTGTGTATCACTTTTTCATTTTATCTTTATGCTTTATTAACTTATTTATTCCCTTTTATTATCTGTCAAAATAGACAAAAAATAAGCAAGAAAATTTTAATATACATATAAATTTACAGATATATGACAATCTATACAGAAATTTTAAAGGTGAAAGGGATTTTTTTTCTAAATTAGATAAGCTGCACAAATGGCTTAAAATTTTGTAAAGCTTTGAGAAAATCCCGCTTATGGCTGCGGTCCTGTGCCAGAAAGTTCATCTGGCCTGTAAATTTAAGCATGGATTACAAATATTCAAATCATGAGCTTACTGTTCAAATAAACATTTCCAACAGAGAGAAAGTTTCAAGGCATACACTTTCAAAATAATTCCTCCCCCGATAGGAGCTTCAGCACGCCACCCCCCCACACCCGCCGAAACTGAAGAAAATCCTGGCAACGCGGCCGCAGCCGAAGACAACTTCTCTCCCATCGTCGTGAGAGCGAGGAAACTCTTTAATTAACGCTACAGCAACACCTATACAATTAGGGCCAGGCCAGGCAGCTCCAGAAGGGCCACTGGGGATGAAGGGGCACATTATTACAGCTTAAAGGGGAAGGGTTTACGCCGGTCAGCTGCCTGCCATGTGGGAGAAACAACAGGAATCAAACCACATTAATTTCAGCTTAATTCACCTCCTGATTGGGCCTTTTATGGAGGGCTATCCTCCAATTGCGAGAGTGGGGGGCAGGGACTAGGACGTCACCAGAGATTTACCAGGGGTGGGGGGATGTGGGCGGATGTGGTTTGACTTTAGACCTTGAAGTTGACCCTTGACCTCGTGAGGGCACTTTTCGCATCGCGCACGGACCGCCAGCCCACCCTTCTCAACCCCCCTCCCGCCCACCCGCCCACCCCCGTCCCCCAACCCCCCACCTCGGAGGAT
>JAODKK010000008.1:18508973-18523763 GCA_026774405.1 Petrocephalus microphthalmus | reverse complement strand
TCGGAGGATGGAGATAAGCACTCCTTTGTGATGACAGCCGGTGTTACCCAAGGATTAGAGTAGCCCCCTTCGCTTGCACGGAGCTCTGCATTAAAGTCTTCCACATTTGCAAAATTGCAAACAGATGCAACTCAAGTACCTGCAAATAACATGCCAAGACCAATTTCAAAAGGGAGATTTCAAAATATGTGGAAGTCATTAGGACGAGTATTATTTTTGCAATACGGAGGCACCAGGGGCGTCTCAACAAGCAGATGGGTGCTACTTTTATTTACAAAAAAAGGACCCGCGTGCTATTCCACTATAAATGAAGATATATAACTTGCATGAAACAATTACTTTAAAATATTGAAGCTTCAAAGGCAAAAGAGAATGTCAAATCTCCTTTTTTGTAGCAAAGCACAATCTTTTTATCATATAAAGGTGCTTTTATTTCCTTTCCCACGACTGAGATACAAGACACAGATCTAATGGCGGTGTTTATTTTCTAAAAGAATTGTTAAAGGCCTTTTATCGGTAAATAAAAAAAATGCCACAAATCAAAATAATTCACTGTTGTCATATCGCATATTTTTTTTTAAGTTGCTTAATGTGCAAAGTTTGCATCTCTCTTTACAGAGAAACCTTCTCCCTGTCACTTTAAAAAAAAAAAAAATACAGCGAGGCGCATTCTAATTAAAGACGATTTTAACACCGAGCCCGGCAACAAACTTCATTAGAATGCACATCAAACAAACACCAAATGCTCCGACTGTACGCATCTCTAAGCGAAAAGGGGGAGCGCTGAATTAAAACGCACATCCCAGCATTTGGAAATTAGATTTCTCCCTCATTTTCCGAATCGAAGTAAATATTTCTTTCGAATAAAGCGAGATTAGCTACCCGAGACGCCAGGGCTCCTGGTTTATGTGACTGACTTCTGTGGAACAATGACCCTTCGCGTGAACTCCTCATAACTGTGACAGTGGGAAGCGGTTGAGGCATTCCTCCCATAGCAGACGAGCTGTGCCTTCTCTTTCAGAGAGGGGGGGTGGGGGCGCGAATCCCAGGAATGCCGACCGCTCGGCCGCCCCATACGAGCCCTGGCATAGGAGCGCCCCGCGGAACGCGTGCCCTCCCCGCTCGAGGATGACAGATGGATTATGAAAACTTCAAAGGCGAGCATTTGGGGCGCCGGGGGAGGGATGGTAGGTATCCGAGCTGCCGTCTCTAACCCATGAGACGATGGCGGATGAGCAAAGGGGGCAGCATAGAGCCAAAATCGCCCCTCTGCTGTACATTTATTTCTCCAGTACGGGAATGTTTTGACCAGCACTAAAAGAAGGAGGGAAAGCAGGGGTAATGGAAAAGGTACAAAGACAGCTCCCTCCCGACATGCGGTAATTGCAGGGGAGTTTATTAGATAAGTAACATGGACTAGACTGCTGGTACCATGGTCAGAGCAGCAGACACATCATGGATGCTCAGTGATAAAGTTACCGATTCACAGTTTTCTCTGTTTCTAGAGAAAGCGCGACGAGTTGTAATTTTACCAATTTTACTAATACCTGTTTATAACCTAAAAATGAAAGATGCAGTCACCTGATGCCTCACTCTCTCCCCCCTAGCAGGACCCCCCGGAAAAGAATTAATCTAGATGCAAGATGGGGAGTGGGCTCAAGTCAGACAAGCACACACACGCAGATCACCCAGCACACTCTCGATGGGTCGCACGGGGGCTAATCGGTCCCGACCTCCTGTGTCACACCATTTAACCCCAGTCACTCAGCTTAGTCCCGCCAGAACGATCCCGCTGGGCCTTTGACTGCAGCCCTGACACCCCCCCCCCCCCGACCCCCAGGCACTACAGATCAGTGTGAGCGCACCATACGTATGCGCGTAGAACTTTATTTTTTTACTCAACTGTTCCTACGTTTTCACAAGAGAATGTGTACCTTAATTACACCCCCGCCCCCCCCCACTCCGCGGTCACATACCCAGACCATTGACGGACTGATCTTTATTAGCTTTTAGCTTTGTTCTTCTCATTTTACTGGGTTCCAGGGAAGCCCTGCCTGGCTTAGGCTGGCAACCTCAGTATTGATAGCTGCTTAAAACGTTAGTGTGTCTTCAGCTGACCCGGAGGTTTGATCTCACCCTTGTCTCCAGGCGGCTTAGTGGGAACTCCGTTACCTCTGGGATGCTAGAGGGAAATCTGTTGATGACTCGTCTTTTCGAACCATCAAGACTCCATCCAGGCTTTCCCTGAGGAATGATCGGCCGTCCCTTCACATCTCTTAACCCCACCAAGCTGTGAGCTCAGGAGCAAGCCCAGAAACAAAGTTGGAAACTTCTGGAGAATGAGTCTGAGCTGCCAAAAAAAACTTTATTTCATTTGATTTGTTGAGATTTAATGTTAGATATGAAGTCTTTGGCTCGATTAATTGTGCCTCATTCAGAAGCCATGCCGAGTCTACTGCGGCGTGTTGGGCAAGCTACATACGGACACCTAGCGGGCCGGTAATCCCGCCCCCTTCCTTGCTTTGCCTTTCAAAGCCGCGTAGCATCTGTAAGCAGGAGTGCTCTTTCCTCATTCTAATTACTAACTACGCCGTTTGATTAAAACCGTGTAAAAACGAGCCTGAACCTCCATAATTAAGATCATTTTCCAGATTAGAGCAGACAACAAAAGCTGAGGCAGCCACAGCCTCCAGAAAGGGAAATTGGAAGAAAAAGCAAACGAGGGTCACCGTGGCGACCTCTCCCACCCACAAACACGGGCATCCTACTATTAAACACCAGCAAGAGACCCCCAGCTTGAAGGGCAGCTCCTTACAGGGTACAGCATAAAGACACCGACAACATAGATGCATGTTTTTTTTTGGGGGGGGGGGGCGGTTGAGGCCACAGCAGGCCCAGAGTGGGGTTACCTGTATGGGAAAAGGCGTTACAGAGAGCTCCTTGTAAACATTCCCGCTCCGGGCCCTGTCTAGCACGCCTCCCCCATGCTCTTTGAGTCCCACCCCCCTGCAGCTGCAACTTGACAGCTATCAGACACGATGCTCTCTCAGATGTTTTCCAGGTTTGCACAGAACTCATGTCAAAAATAAAATAAAAAAAAAAAAGTTAGTGAGTAGCCAGATGCTTGGCGATATGTCAGCATCTCTCCTAATCAAAGCCAAGCGCAGCTCACGCAAAACACAGCCATTTTGATGGAGAACAAAACACTAATCTACATAGGAATTTTCTATTGGTGATATTCGGTTAGATTGCGTTGCATTTTTCATTGCGCAGCTGACATTCTTACCCAAAAGAGGTTTAGGACTTTGCTCATTTCAAACCAGTGAATCCCACAGCAGTGCTACTTCAACCAGAACACCCTGAACACGCATCCTCAGCATTTATACCACAGCCCCTAATCGCCCGTCGCCCATAGACACTCGTGCTGAATTGGCCCCCTGAACATGAGGCCCTTGGCGGGCCACGCGGAGCTGGAGAAAAATACAGACCTCTGTATGTCCTGGGAATCGCCGGAAGTTTGCTGGGTGCCAAAATGAGACCGATTTCAGGTGAGGCCTTCATAAATGAAAAAGCTGAAAGTGGGTTTTGGACCACTACCCCCTACCCCCCTATAAAGGTGAAGGACAGAATCGGCAGTTGGCGTTGCCAGCTTTGTGTGACTCCCTACAGACATTTTATAAAACGAGACACACTGATATCTCGCTGATCGGCTGTCATACTTAAGGGCTCATTAACAGATGCATTTAAAGCAAGATACTGAATTACAGGGTCATTAACTAATGTTATTAAAAACATATATATGTTTTTACTTTAAAAAATACCCCTGCCTATGTGTCTGGCAATTAAACAGCTACTTATATTTGTCAAGTAAAAATATAAACAGTGAGATATGGTTTTAAATTATCGTTCGGCTAGAAAACGATAGACGACCTGAGAGACGAAGGCGGGAGAGGAGCGGCGCGCGAAAGCGCCACCGCCACATCCTCCATCTTCCGGCTCGCGACCCGCGCGCGGGAAGCCCCGAGCCGGCTCGAGACGCGCGACGCGCGGACGGCGCGCAACACGCCGCCGAACCCGGGGCCGGGCGGCGCGGGCGGCGCGCGGACGGCGCGAGGAGCGGCAGACGGGCCGCAGGTCGATCAGACATGAAAGGCAGAAGAGAGGGATTTGTTAATATCATAAGGAAAGACAGAAAAATGGGGATTTGCTAATATCATAAGGAAAGACAGAAGAGAGGGATTTGCTAATATCATAAGGAGCGGCGCGGCAGACGGGGAGGGAACAACGGCGCAAACGAGCCTTCCGTACGACTTAAAAGGTGTGTAAAGGAAGCCAGGCGTCGGGGGAATTTCCTCAAAAAGCCCTTTTAAAATTCAGCTCCATAATAACCCGGATAAATAAAGATGAATCCCCCAGAGGAAACACTATTTAGTTCATACGCCGAGCTCTGCCCCCCCCGCGCGCGGAGTCCCCGGCTCGCCTTCACCTGTAGGTAATCTGCGCGGGACGGGGGGGAGTCTGGGGGCTTCTCGGCTAAAAATATATACGGGCGAAGCAGTCGGATGTGATTTCCGTCTGTAATTAACGGAATTTAGAAAGTCGCGATTTAATGGCGCTTCTGCTCATTTGCGCTCGAACCCGCTTTCGCTCTGAGGAGACTCACGCGACAGCCCCTCCGCGCGCTAAGTATCGGGGACATAACGCATCTGTCTGTATTTTTATTATTGTTGTTGTCATTAAAATTACAATAAATAATGTATCTGGTTTATGATGAAATATTGCCTTAATTTTAACGAGAAGCTAAATTAGATTAAAGAATAAAATATCTCCTTGCCTAAAATCCACAGAAAGCGAGGACTATATTCGGAGATGGATGGAGTCTGCTGGAGCTGAAGGACCTTCTCTCCCAGAGCCAGGGGCTGAGGGTGGAGGTTTCATCCGGAGCGATCTGGGGACATCTTTCACGTACTTCATCTGTTTTCTCCCCCTTTCCTGCAGCATGCAGCTCCCTCGGCGGAGAGGAGCCGTTAATTTGCAGGGCCTGATCCGTCTGCGAGCTAGAGGAACGCCAGTGCTATCATTATCAGCCAAATCAACCAGGCGTTAAATGGAGAGATCAGGAGACATTTGCTCTCCCCGCCATCTCGGTGACATCATTACCGAGAGAATCAACAGCAGGAGCTGCCAGTCCGCAGGGGGCAGGAAAACAATGCCGGCGTTAAGGGCCGGGCATCTCATCACCGCGTTAAGCCTAAGGGGCCGCCAGGAGGCCACGTGCCTGCCACCTTGGAGAAGAGGAGCATCATGTCCAGACCTTAAAGAAACGCCGTTTGGGAAGCTGAGATCACACACCCGGGGATCGTTGTCGGGGGGGGTGACAGACACACAGTGTTAGCTACACCACTGGTGACCATTTACCCCTGCCCCCTTCGAAACGTTACCCTGATGCCCACCTGTGATTTGCTCTGACATTCAGGCCACTCCTGGCCTTTCTGAGCGACATCACAGGGGCCGTCGCTTGATTAGAAATTGCCGCAGATGTGTTAATATCCAGATTGAACCCGGGAGCCTAATTAACAAACACTTGCCTCCCCCAGTTGTAAAGCTCTCATTCTATAGTGGTTTTAAATGGCTACTATTCAGTGGTGTCACTTTAAAAATGCCAGGGTTTTCTCCCTCTTCCCCCCTCCCTTTTCTAAATTATTCGTCCTTCAAACGCAGTCAAACCATGGGACAAATAACATTTCATTTACCATGACACTCATATTTAATTGAAAATGCTACTATCAGCCTTTTTAACCTTCACCTGTTCGAAACGGGGAAAAGTGCGAATGCGGTTTAATTAACCAATAAACCAAAACATCCTCTACGGCATAAATGAGCCCAAAAGCGCACGGCGGGGGCGGGGGTCATCTGCACCCTGAGATTCATCTGAGGTTGCTTTATAAAAATCCAATACCCAAAACCCTCAGACAAAAAGCCACTGTAACTGCACGCCCTGCGATCCGGCTCGCCGGGGAGCGGGAATTGTCAAAATATTTGTGACTGAAGGATTCCAGCCGATGATTGCGCCTTGATCCCACAAAAGGCCCATCTTCCGTGTGTAACAAGTGTACGAAACGAGCGTCGACAGAAAACCTAAAATCCCCCCAGCTAAAAACGAGGCAGCCGTTGTAGTAATACCTCGGGAGACTTTGGGGGGGGGCACACCAGACACTTCTCATCCTGTCTGCAGCTGACATCCCCTGCATGGGTCAGAAAGCCGGCCTTAAAGGTGGCCAAGAAAATGCAAGAAAAAAGGAAAACAGAAACACAGGTTGGCTCACTGTGTTTTCCTTTCCTTCCCGTAATGTTTCTTTTTGTTCCACGAGGCAACTTTCATTAAAGATCCAATTATGCAAATCAGAACCACAAGAGGCAGTTGAATGTGTAGCGTAATGGCGTATAGTGATAGTTCGATACGATGCACGGACGTGGGGTAGATTTACGAGGCTGCCGTACTGCTACGCCTCCGTCCTTTGAGGAACTCTCCATCATAATTAAAGGTGCAAAGCCCTCTCTCCCAGCAGCCATCTTGCTTGCACTGACCCTCCCAACCAACAGCCAGTCATTTAGAGGCAGCGCTAAAACAAGTCAGCGACCTCAGAGCGCGTCTCTGCTCCCCACCAGGACGAGGCCTTGGGACAGCAGAAAAACACCCCATGTCCCTTCTGGAGTCGACCCTGGAGCCATGAGCCATACGCAGCTCTCTCTGACATGACCAGCGAGAAAAACCACGAGGAGCATAAATGTAAAATAAGGCAACGGTTGCGCTCTAAGCCTCATGATTGATGGATGGTTGCCTATTTTGCGTAAATCTCTTGTCAGAAAATGACATGGCTGTAATTTTGGGTTCCTCAAAAGATCAAAGCACGTTAAGCGGACACAATGCACGGCACAATTAAATACAAATTGGCAAGTTTGACAAAGACAAAAAAAAATGTCATCCGCAAATTGAAGACCTTTTTTTTTATTTCGGCAAGACTAGCAGTTTCAAAAGGCAAACAGAGAGAAATATCAAAATCCGTGAGGGAAATTCTACTATTTACACTAAACACTATCAATCAAAGTATAATTGCATCCGGGAGTAAAAGGGTCGGGTATGTCATAAGTGCAAAAAACAAACTGCTTTTTTGTTTCAAAAAGTGTTACACTTTTAATTTTACCAATTTCATCGTTTTTCAATGTAAAAATCTCCTGAATCACCATGCTGGGGATTGGTATTGACCTTTCAGAGAACTCGGAACGATTCGATTATGAACGGATGGAGCTGGGAAAAAAGGGGGGACAGCACTGCAGTTGTAGGTAGGGAGGAGAAAGGGAAGGAGAGAGAGAGGCAGAGAAAGAACTTAATCATTACCGGACCTACTCTTTGAAAGTGAATTAAGGAAAACTTGAAGGGACCCAAAACATCTGCGAACATCTGTCCCATTTATTTGCTGAGGTCTTTGCCTACATGTACTCGTGTCTCTGGCAAATTGTTTTCACAGATTTTTGGGGGGGTGCCGTGATTACAACAGCCGGCAAATCCACTTTATTCTGGACCTGTCAGTTAATCAAACTGGCACTTTTAATCCAATCGGGCACTCGCATGCAAACCACTAAATCTGAGTGGCATATAAACCAAGGACTCTGATTTAATGTAACAAAGACTCATTTAAGTGTAACCCCTGATTTATGTGCAGCTTTGAAAAGCAAAAATACATTTCATTGGATCTGGGCTGACTGTGGCTAAAACGAATTTCATTAAATTTGTGTAAACATTGAGCATGCAAGTAAAAAGTATCGCTTCCTTGAATTATTCAGTCAGAGTGGAGCTTTACGGACCAAAGGTCTGAGGCATCTCCGCTCCTAAAACAAGGTAATGTTTCCTAGTTCTAACAGGGAAAAACTTCAACATCTCCTACCTTTTGCTCATGCTGGAGACACTGCGTCCCTTTTTCACAAACACTATTTCCTTTGTCACTGACAACAGCACTGTCAAAAGAACACCCATCTCCTTTGTAGAAAATTCCCTCATCCCGTTCCACTCGCCTATTTTAAAAGTATCGCGTCATCCTCGCCTAATCTGTCTGAAATATAAGAGACGACTTAAATCACTGTAATGTGATTTTTCTCCAGTTGCACGCGGGACCTCTGATCTTTACAGTGCTCCACCCTATGCTTTGCTAGGACCCTGTGTTCCTGCCACCACGGCGATGTGAAGTTGAAAGCTTGGTCACTAAGTAACCACGAGGTTCAGCGCAGAGGTCGGTCACCTTTAATGCATAGGAGACAGAGGCAAGATCGAGGAGAGATCCTAAAACATTTACATCTCCCATCTCTCACAGGAGCTGTGTGTGAAATACTGTTCCGTCCTCAGAGTTTCACTCCTGCCCCTGCTCTCAAATTAGAAACACGCAATATATTTCCTCTGTGAAACAATTATATCTAAATTAGGAAAAAATTTTGGAAGAGTTCGAGGCAGCCTGCTCTGGGTTTTCCAGAATCCCCTCATTAACTGTGCTGTAAACAGCCGAAATCATGTTAAAAATTGAACCCATGATGGTCGCGCTGACTACATGTGAGTCCAGTTCCGAGTCACCCGCCATCCTAGCCCCCGCTCGATCCCCCTCGAGTGATGGACCCCACATCGAGGGGATTAAAAGCCTCTGCCCTGTGACCCGCAGGCCTCCTCTGCACGTATCAATTAATACCTAAACGGCAGCTCCCTTCTGCCCCCCACCCTGTGTGAGGCAGACGTGGCGTGTTCATCTGGTCGACAATTTCAGCCAATTAAAGAGGGTGGAATCAGCTAAGTGTGCAGCGGCTGTTTGATCAAGCCTCTGCGCCGGACACACTTCAGCGGCCGCAGACTGACAGCGATGGAAATCAAAAACAAGGTGGGGGAAAAAATTAGGAAGCAAGGATGTGGTATGCGTGCCCTCCTTCCCCCTGAGTAAGAGACACAGACATCCTGTTCCTGCTCTGGTCAGAGGACACGGACGGAGGCAGCGTGCTGCACGGGGTGGCCAGTGCCAGGCAGGCTGCGGCCCAGGAACCGCAGATACGCAGCGCTGGGCCCTGCTGGATCGGGCCTGGGGATGAGACCGGGCCAGGGTATCCATGTGTAGGCAGGAGAACCAAAAGTGTGACTCTCTGACCCAGGCTGACCCTCAAACCATAACCTTGTCAGTAAATTCTAATCAGCAATTTCGGCCAGTCAAATTATAGTAAAAAAAGCCACATTTTCTCTGGAAGTTTTACGTTATATAATAATAATATAATGTCACATCATCAACATGTTTTCTCATTGTTTCTCTAGGGTGAACTAAGAAAAATTATAAACATCATTATAAATAAATATCATACACTGTCAGTTTATAACAATATTTCTTTCATTCGTTTATTTTTTTCCTTTAACTATAAATATAGTTATTAATCATATCATTAAAATCTTAAAGTATTTAACACGTAACCTCAAAATATGTGTATACTGGCTGGCAATAAAGCAACTGAGCGTTAGAGCTTCGGATCCTGTCTCCACCGTGTTATTTCTCTTTTGTACACGGCGTGCTCTTCGGAAAGTAATTGCTTATTGTGTGTTATGTTTCAGTCAGGTAGGGTTTGTAAATATAATATGACTTTCACGTCAACTCGCTATCAGAGGCCACGGAGGGTTTCTCTTCGTGCACCACGAGTGGGATATTTCTCTGCGAAATAGCCACGGCTCTCATCCATCGCAATTTCTCCTCAAATAAGAAATGATGAGAGCCGACAAAAATGTCTACGCCCAGACACCACTACAGACATAATATCCGCCTGACAAATGCCGTTAAACAATGACTTGCATTTACATATACATCTGCACGGCCACTGTCCGTTCTATTCCTTTTATAGTGAATCCAAGGGGGGTTAGAAAAACACTTATCTCGTTTCAAGTCTGAGGAAAATGGCAAAGAAAAAGTAAAACAATTTGCCGTGCATTGTTAAGTGACCGTGTGCTTTTTGCGAGTGTTGAAGTTGCCCTTAGGTGTGAGGCACGACAGCGCGCGCCTGTGCCCCCCAGCCAAGCCGGACACCTGCTCGCCGGCTCACACGCTCACGCCACCACTTTTAAAATAAAAATACACAGAATTACAACGCAGGTGAGCCTATTCAACGTGAAAAGAAACCCCTTTTCCTCCACTATAATAAGTTGTGTGCAGCTCACGACTCGGCAATATCTGACACCCCCAGAAATAAACTGAAAAGGCCGGTGTTACACTAAAAAAAAAAAAACAGTAGATTAGTGTTGTTTGCATTTACTATAAAATCAACAAAGTAAGCCGATATTTTATGACGATTGAAGTATCGATATAAGAAATGCAAAACCCCAGACTCACGCATAATTCTATTAGACTTATTGTTTCACATTCAATTTATACTATAGTTTCCAAAGCCCCCCTTTTAAAATTATTTTCTATTTCCTGAAACTTTCTTTTAACGAATAAAATATATGTATCCCCCCAAGCCGGTACATTTGCACCCGTCGATAAATACCCCCCCCCCCTCCCCCCCCCGTTCGGTAGCGATATGTTTGTCGTTCCCGGATAAAGGCGCTTTTAAAAGCCCGATATGACATTTACTCCTCAGTTGCCTGAATGCCATCATAAGGCTCCTCAAAGCGTAATGCGGGCCGTCTATTCTTACGAGGTCGATCACAGCACAAAATGGCAGGTCTCGCAAAGCTCCTCCAACCTCACAAGTTTTGACACATGGCATGCAGCAGATAACTTTGATCCTAATTCTCCCGGCGATCTGTATTCAGGTTATCCCAAAGCCCGACCGGAACCCCTTGGGCTTGTAGCGGAAAAAAAAGTTTGCAAGGAATATTATAATCGGGAAAGTTTTTTATCCCCCGGTTCACCCCTTCATAGCTATCTGGGTGCGCATCGCCCTTTTAGACACGCATTTTTCACTTTAATCCCAGTCTTTAGCGCTGTTAAATATGTACACCTAAGAAGTAACTGTTCTAAAAGACATTTCCTACAGATCGGGCTTTTTTTCCAAGGGAATAAGTTGTGCGGCGGCGTTCAATGGCTCCTCGCTTTGCTGCTTTCTCCCCTGACAACCCCGCATGCAAACGTCACTGCTATGGATATTTAATTATACTGTATTTTTTTATCGCGGAGGGGGGAAAAGGCCCCGCTGCGATGCTATAAGAGAAACAAAAATAGTCCAAAATGAGTCTGAAAAGCGCAGTAAAAAGCCATGCGAAACAGTGTGAAAAGCTGCGGACTTCTTACCTTAAAAAGCTAAAAGGCGGCGCTGAGCAAAGTCCCGCACGTAAGCCGGAGCGCCGGCAAAGATTGTGTTCATTGAATAATGAGGCATGTCCACATGATTGACTTGATCATTTTCTTGCACTGAAGGGGGAAAAGTGCGCCTCGGACCTGTTACGATCGCCCACTCCCGCATCCCCTCCGCGGCGCTCCGCTCGCATCCCGAGCAGCGCACAGCCGCCTTTTATTTTATTCTGTCTCTTTTCGGGATAGACGTGCTCATTGATAGCGATCGGCCGGCATCACACGGCATTTCCATCTCTCAGCCTGGACTCCCCCTATCTGGTAGGTGAAATGCATTGTACCGTTAAAAAAAGCACTCCATTGTCGTCCTCTCAGCAACTAGATGGCTCTTGCGGCATTCGGCTTTTTATGAGCCAGAAAGCTCAGCCCTTGATAAAATAAACTAGCAGGGAAAATAATCTCTAATCGTCCATTCTCCCCCCCTCCATGTAACAAGAGGAAAAAAATATTTATCGCGGCTGAGCTCGGTCCTGACCTTGAGCTCCCGTAAACACTCTTTAAAATCTGTCTATTCTCTTACAAGCCTCTCACATTGTCAGTCTTGTTATTCAGAGACGCCGCGTATAATTAGCTCTGATACCTGCCGTCGCAAAAAAAGGAAAATAAAAATACTAATCGCCCCTATCGGAGAAAATATAAATTCAATTAAAACATGATGCTTACCTTTTCGGATAACTATTTCAAGTGTCTTTTCTTGCAAAAAAAAAAAAGTCCAGGGTTAACGTGTGCAGACAGCGAGTCCCAGGCATCAGTCAGCGCTCCGGCGCTTAAGAGAAGTAATCAGCGATAAAATGACGCTGATGTGCACTGTAACCTTGTGGCGTATTTAATGTAAATACGCCGCTTATGTTGCCAGTCGCCGGCATGCGAGCGCACGGGCTCCGCACTCGGGCATCTTTCGCGTCCCTAACACATAGCATAAGAGCGCCGTTTTAAACAATAGGGGAAAAAGCCGATCTGTTTGTAAATGTGATTTTAATTAACTGCGTCTCGGGTCATCGTGATAAACGCGCCGCCAAACTTAAGCGCAACGAGAATCGGACTCGCGCAAAGTTTTTTTTTGCCAAAGGTGAAATTAAAAATGCGATTTAAAGGAATCTGGATGTGAGGGGAAACTTTTTAGATTTTTTTTAACACAACTCGAGTTTTTTCCCCCCAGAGCGAAGTGGATGTCGACCGTAAACGTGACAAAATGCTCCAATATGGATGGATGTGTGGGTTATCCTTCTATAGAAAAAAACGAAGCTGAATAATGCAATTATAGATTCAGTGTCTCAGAGTTGAGTAAAGCTACAGCTTCAATAGAGTCTTTGTTATAGGATTATATAATGATTTTGGTGTAATAATGGGAAAAAATGGTTTGGTAGTAATAAAAAAGAATGACAATATACCAACATGTCCCTTTCCTTTAAAGAAAATGTAATGCGTATAGGACGCCGGGGTTTGGATAAGGAATAAAGATCATCTGAATGGGACCGAGTGACGCGGACGGTCTGCGCCTATGCAGACGCATTGATTATTCCAAATGTCGAGCCACGGGGACTCTTTACATATTGATTGAGGTAAAAGTAGATTTTCAATACACCAGGAGTGAAATTAGTTCCCCTGGGGAAAGGCACACAAACATGCAGAGCAGCGGCCGGGTTTCTGCCCCAGTGCCCGGAGCCGGAGCGGCCGGATTTCTGCCCGGACGGTCCGCAGCCGGACCCGGAGCGGCCGGATTTCTGCCCGGACGGTCCGCAGCCGGACCCGGAGCGGCTCTGCCCTCCGCCCCCCGCCTGATTCATAGCCGCCGTAAAGCGGAGGCTCCCGCATCACTTTCCTCTTATAAAAGCATCGGCGTCTGACAGCTTAAATGACGTTACTTACGTCTCCGGGCACAGTACACGCGAAGGGGAATTAATATGAACTTTAAGAATACTAAGCCTAACTTCTTAAAGATATATATATTTACTGTTTACTTCTGTGTTATTAAGATGTTTTAAATAAGTATATCAAAATAAATGTTTTTTTTTTCCAAAACTACACGGAGACTAACAAGTCGTTTATTTTCCTTTCAGATGGCATACTTCAGAAAAAAAACCTAGTCCGTCCCCATTATTCACTTTGAAAATAATGTTCCCATGCCTTCCCTCAAACGTTTAGGAATTCAGCCTGCATTTTCCCGCTTGATGTGTATGAAATTCTTTTTTGAACAAATTCCAAAATAAAAGTTTGTCTCTAAAGAAATTAGCATAATCATGCCATCAATAATATCGCGATCTCTATGGGAATGATAACTGGAGCCGTGGGGGTGTCCCTCTCCCCCATTCTTCATGGATCAACTGCGCATTTTGAGTTTTCTTTTGAACTTGTTATACCAAGTCAAGTGATTCTTTATCAGTGACAGGCTTGACAAAGAGACTGGGATGGGAAAGCGGGTGAAAAGGAAGTAGCCATATGGACTTAAACATGCAAATTTAAACAATATAGAGGCTAGATATCCAAAATCTATATTGTCAGCGGGCGAACGATGACACAATACTGGCTAACGCTACTTTGGTAAGTGTATAGTCGTCACACGACGCTGGCGATTATTTGAAATCAGACTATTTCTTTTTTCTACAGAAACCAATTTCAAGTCCACCGCCTTTGTGGCCCGATGTAAAACGCGCAAACGCATTCATAAGTAGGAAGGAAATCGAGGCGTGCTCCTTTTAAAATAAATGACAGCAGTATCGGCCGTTTTGTTATAATGTCAATAGTACGAATAAAAGGGGGGCGGGGGTCCTCCAGGTCAGTGGTCTAAGAAATATAACCGAATTTATATGACTGTCATTAGGGCTGCTCTTCTCGGCGGTCAGCATGCCGTTTTAGAGAAATGCTCCATACGTGTCTCTCCCACGAGTGTATGCGATTGCCAACAGGTGCCAGCAAGGAGGGAAGCGAGCGACCCCTCGGACCCGAGCCGGCGGCGTGACAGCACGCAGCTCGCTTGTGGCCAATGAAGCAGGAATCGGAGCCTATAGGAGCTGCATCTGTACCGCTATGCCTCCGTATTCCTAAAGGGACCTGAGTGATATTTAAGGTGAATACAGATCTTGATAATTATTCCATTATCTGATTATAATTACAAAAAATAAAGGAAATATACATTTTAGTATGTCTCCACGTAGTTTATATTTCTACGAGATACACCTTCCGGAAGCATTTAAAAGAACTTTTATTCCATAAATTACTTATTGAACACTTTCATATAGTATTAATTAAGATACGTAAACGGCAAAATTTTAATTAGCAATTAATATGTCAAGATGAGTATAAACCCATGGAAATAAAGCAGGCATATTCCAAAAATGTACATTTGCAGAAATACCCCCCTTCCCCTCCCCAAAATCATATTCCTCCCTAAATGGGTGGGGACCTCAACCCCACCCTCCGCCCC
>JAODKK010000008.1:18301513-18317170 GCA_026774405.1 Petrocephalus microphthalmus | reverse complement strand
TGTGTGTGTGTGTGTGTGTGTGTGTGTGTGTGTGTGTGTGTGTGTCTGTGTGTGTGTGTGTGTGTGTCTGTGTGTGTCTGTGTGTGTGTGTGTGTGTGTGTATGTGCGTGTGTGTGTATGTGTGAGCAGGGGGACTCCGCACACAGCACCTAGAGAAGGGGTTGGCGGTCTCATCCGCAAAGATCCAGTGTCTGTGCACGTTTCTGGGATGACCTTTAGATCAGTTGTTCAAACCCAGGTGTGAGGAGTCTTTGGCCAATCAGACCTCTAATTAGCAATCTAATTAGGGAGTTGCAGTGAAAACCCACAAACACAGCTGCCCTTTCTGGGTAAAATTGCCCACCTTTGACCTACAGTAAGAGGATCGTGTGTAATGTAAAGCTTCCTGGAGAACTCTCCTGGGCTGAAACAACATAAAAACAGCCTTCAAAACAGTTTCCTCGACAAACAGTCCTTACATAACAAAGGCACTGAGCTACACAGGCAGTCCCACAAACCCTTACATAAATCAGATCTTATGTAAGCAAGATTTACCTCCCCCCCCCATACCATTCCAGACACCTTATAGCGAGAAAAACACGTAAGCCAAAAATATACTAATACATTAAATAAGCAACGGTAAAGTTTAAATACTGTATTTACATCGTAGATGTACTTACTGGCCTGTGTCGCCTTTCTGAATGAGTGCTTCTGGGAACTCCGTGCAACTCGGATATTAGTTGTGCCTGGATTTAAGTAAGCCAGCTTTATGTAAAGTGCCTATATTTGCCAAGAAATCTGTGGGATCGCTGCACCATGACAAATAATAGTTTGCAGGGTCAAAGTGTCATAGCGTCACAAAATGAGGCCTTTCGCCGCCATCCCGCAGACGGTGCGTAATCTGACTCCCAAATCCCTCCCGCCTGACCACTTGGCGCAGAAAGTTTTTGACAATATTCAGGAAGCATTCAGTGAAACGAAAAGACCCACAGCTGCAGAGTCTGCTGCAGTGGAACAGGCTTCCTCATGTGAAGCAAACTTAGCCCGGACTGTTCAGCCCCTCTACATTCCCATTTATCCAGCATAGAAGACAGAGAGCAGTGGAAGTCTGATTCCACCGATTATGCCAGTCTGAGTGGTAAGTAAGCTCTTGTAGACGGGGTTCAGAGGCCCTGGGCTGTGTCAGTGCCTGATTCTGTCTGCCGCGAGTGAGCCAGTTCCCTCTGAGCTCTCCTCTCCCCTCCCACAGCCTGAAAGCCTCCCGTTGGGCCGACTCTGAATCACTCTGGGTCTTTAGCCACATGTAAGCCATCAGAACCATCCAGTTTCATCGCAGGTAATGAGAAGTAGCCATTATACTGTGTGTATAAGTGTGGAGCAGCCTCAGTCCTGTCTGTTAATCATGCAATACTTGTTGTAGTTACTTAGCAGATACTTGCATATAACAGGACTTATATAAAGTGGCTTTTAAATAACTTGCACCCATTAGTACAGCTGAACATGTTGTTACGGTTAACAAATGGCACAAGTGCATTGTAAATTGTATATATATTGGTCCACACAGCAATGTTGAGGTTAAAAATGACGGTCTTACATCTACACATATTTCACGTTAATTTACTGTGCCCTGGTCTGTTAAATGTGAGTGTACCGAGCGGCAGATGTTATTTTGGCTGTTATTACTCGGTAGGGTGACTGCATCACAGCTGCAGGCGTTTCCCGCACGGGGGTCACCTGACACCTCTTTGCACATCTTGGATCTCCAATGACCACAACCTCCACGGGGGAGGAATTAGTGACTTCGTTACAGTACTTGGCAGAGTGATGTAGACACAGTTAAGGTCGACACAGCGATTTTTGAGACCTACGATCAGGGTAACTGGAGACCACTCCGGTTCGTCGAGAAGCACAAATCAAAGTTTTTAAAGTCATTGACGCGGCAGAATGCGATACACCCCGGTAACCCTGCGCGGCTCATCGGAGGGAGGCGAGAGGAGCCGAAAGTGGTGTTTAATTAGAGCCACTCCAACTCCATGGGCTCTTTTGTGCTCTGGCGGCCTGAGGAACAGAACAAACAACCAAAGCCGCAGAGCGAAAACTCAACACACCCAGGGGGTGAGAATAACTGAATGAGTGAACGAACAAATCATCTGTGTTCGCTTTCGCTTTCTGGTATTTAAATACGACACTGCATTTAGCTGTGCATAATATATGTACAAATGGTTTGGGGCACCGCTGATGTACAGTAGTGCTGAGTGAGAATGATTCATATCGTTCCGTGTATATCATCGCGAGTCCCGTTCCGCGCACTGGATCGGCGGTACAATCTGACGGAACGATCTGCGGCTCCATAAAAGGCCCGTTTTCCGGACCGCTGTGTCTGCGAGTGACAGCTGCTGGTACCGACTCCTGCGTGTTCCCGATCCCGTGCGCTCGATAGCACATGAAGAAATTAATTGGCACGGCAGGGAGTGTATCCGCCATGAGCGCCC
The DNA here is from genome assembly GCA_026774405.1 of Petrocephalus microphthalmus. NCBI lineage: Eukaryota > Metazoa > Chordata > Actinopteri > Osteoglossiformes > Mormyridae > Petrocephalus > Petrocephalus microphthalmus. The sequence goes on along the minus strand of JAODKK010000008.1, from coordinate 18,314,699 downwards.
AGAACTGAACGGAGGATTATATCCGGGGGGGATCTGAAGAAGAGGAGTTTCATGTGATTGGTGCACGGAAAATGAAACCTATCTTATGAAATGTTCTAGGAACCCAGTGCAATCATTTATGTTCTTCCATATGCAGGCAGAAATAACAGCCACATAGTCAAATCTTTTGGGGAAGTGCTTAAGAAAAACCCTGGATTCCACTTAAAGACAATAAATAATATAATGATAATGATAAACACCGCATAAACTGCAACAGAGATGTGTTTGACATTATATTCCATTACCCCTTTCCGAGAGATCCAATCCATCCCATAAATACTGTCCCTGTACCTTACCATGGCCCCCGCCCATCAGCTGTACCCCTGTTAACTCCTGGTTTGAAGGGTAAATTAATCCCAGATTAATTCTTGTTCTAAATCCTGAGTGAATCATACATTTGATCTGTGCCCCTCTCCATCTATATCAGATTACATGATGCAAAGCTCAGGGGACTTCCCCCTGGACCTCTAAGATGTGGAGCACAGCCCAGGAGAACAGTGGCCTGGCTAATAGGCTCCCAATTTAGGCCCTGCCGGAGGGGTCACGCTTAATACATCTGTCCATTGCAGTCTCCCTTGATTTTCAACAGGTTCTAATTATTTGTATGAGAGCTACCTGTGAAATTGAAAATGACCGAGGGGACGGCCGCTGTATGCAACATAGCTCTTGGTATATTAGGTCCAGGGATTGAAGCTCGCATGGCCTACATGCGTAAAGGGGACCGTCAAAGACATTCATTTGAGCTGCTTTAGAATTCCACACGAACAGCCACCATAATAGCAGATGCACTTGTGATCTGTCCCTGATACTTGTGTCAACAGGAAGCGAGAGAGAGAGGCAGAGAGAGAGAGAGAGAGAGGTAGAGAGAGAGAGAGAGGCAGAGAGAGAGAGATAGAGAGAGGCAGAGAGAGAGAGAGAGAAAGAGAGGCAGAGAGAGAGAGAGGCAGAGAGAGAGAGAGGCAGAGAGAGAGAGAGGCAGAGAGAGAGAGACAGCGGCACAGAGAGAGAGAGAGAGAGGGAGAGAGAGAGAGAGAGAGAGAGAGAGAGAGAGAGAGAGAGAGAGAGAGAGAGGGAGAGAGAGAGAGAGAGGCAGAGAGAGAGAGAGAGGCAGAGAGAGAGAGAGAGGCAGCGAGAGAGAGAGAGAGGCAGCGAGAGAGAGAGAGAGGCAGCGAGAGAGAGAGATAGGCAGCGAGAGAGAGAGAGAGGCAGCGAGAGAGACCATTGTGCCGTTCTGCTGATGCTCCGGCCGATAGCTCCTCAGAAGCTTGACATAAGGAGCCAAACACAGAGCGGAAAGGCCAGCTGGAGTGGGAGTGTAGCACTGCAGGGAGACACCGCACTCGAGGGCCTGGAGGGGGCTCGGCCCATCATTTTGTCGTACGTGACTCCTGTACACCAGCTGGGGTCCTCCTTCATGGCCCTGTCTGACCTGTAGGGTAAAGTTAAGCTACTGCCTTTGCGGGATGCTGGAATCTGGGGGCTGATGCTCTGGTCTCGTGCCGATTTTAAATTATGAAGCAGCCATTAAAATCTGACAAACAATACTCATTATCACGTAGATGTGCTCCCCATGACATATCCAAAGCCATACTTTTTATGAACACCCCACACTTACCCACAATAACCAGTTGAATATACCCCAGCCACACATACATGTAAATGATTTTACAAACAAGACAATCTTCCATAAAACGTTACTGAAGTAAGACACCAACACTTATCATCTCACTAAAGATGGCTTCTGGATTCTCTTGTCCTGGCTTGTCACGGTTGATGTGTTTTTAACAGCCGGCTCTGCTTCTGATTGGCTGATTTCCCATGATGCCGCTCAGACACGGACAGCAGAGACCCACCATTTCCAGCCTGAATCCCAGAGCTCGGTTCCATCCAGCCGCAGAACGAATGCCACTCCACTGCTGGCACCCTGATCTAACTTTGTAACTTAGGGGAGTCCCTTAAGCGGCCAGATTAACTTTGTGGCATTAATTAATATGTATCTGTGACCTTCTCTGTGTCTAAAACACCAGCTCTGCCAGCTGCTTCCTGGTTCTGGGATAATCGAGAGGAAGAGACTGGAAATCTGTTTCCTCAGAAGGTGCCTCTATGGCTCTTTTCTAAGGCCGACCCAGGGTGGCGGGGATGGGGGCCGGCACGGGCCAGGCACACACACGCCAAGAAGACAGCAGCACAGGGAGAGCACGGAAATCAAGGCGGCACCACACTGATGTGACCAAAATGTGGGTGAGCACCGCAGGTGCTTTTACGATCCGTCTTGCCGGAAACCACCTCTGTGTCAAGGTCGCGCTGTAACAGTAGAATGAATCTGCTTGCTGGGGAGGCGGGATGGGCTACCCTCCGTCTCTGGATATCGGTGCCCGTGAGCCCAGAAGTGAGATGCAGGGTGAGATGTGCTCCTGCCCACTTGGGCCCTTGCAGCCCATGCAGAGTTCAGCTTTGGAGTTTCATCACCCTGCATTTCTTAAACCGAGACCAAAGGTGACATTCTCCGCCGCCATTGTGCGCCAATTTCACGTCCCGATCTCCATGTCTAATCGCTGGCCCTGCCGGCCCCCAGTGTAACAGCAGCACCTGTCATCTCAGCCCCAACGACTGGAGCCATTTGTCACTGAACTCTGCGAGCCTAGCGGGGCGGCCAGCGCTGGACCAGCTGGGCTGGGGACAGCTCCCAGAAAAAGGTCAGGGATCAAGAACCGGGACCCGGGGGGCGGATGTCAAGAGGTGAGGCAATGAGGGATGAGTGGAGAAAGTACGTAAGCACAAAGAGAGCGGCATAAAGGATATTAGCTCCATGCACAGATACAAAAGCTAATTCAGACAGAAACACATGGTCTGATCAGAGCGGCTTTGCTGAAGAACTTGGTCTAGGAAAATGCATGGAATGAAGAATGCACACTCAGACAGGACACACACACCTGTTCCTCCCTTACCTGGCAGGCCGAGGCAAAGCAGGACGCTGTAGTAGATGATAGGCAGGGGCCCCAGGGGACAGCCCTGGGGAGCCAAGGGAGGCTGTCCTGGGCCCCCGGCGCTGGCATTGGGGGGAAGCGAGGCGATGATGTGGCTGTGCTCCATCACTCCCACTTGCACCTCCTTCTTCCTCTCCTCCTCCTCCCCCTCACCGAAGGTTCAGGCAGGCAGGGTTGGAGGGCCGAATGCAGGTGCACTGTCCTTGGGTGCCCATTGGCACGGCGTGTGCCTGTTTGTGTGTTTGTGTCTTTACCTGCGTGTGCATGTGTGTGTGCATGTGTGTGTGTGTGTGTGTGTGTGTGTGTGTCGGAGAGACAGACAGAGACAGAGAGGTCTGTCGCCTGCCCGCACGAGACACACACTGAAGCCCGGGGGCTGGATGCAGCCGCACTAAGAGGTGCCGGAGACGGAATAAAAAACCACCCTGGATGTGTGTTGCTGAGTGAGAAGAGAACTGAGCAACAGAGAGAGAGAGAGAGAGAGAGAGAGAGGGAGCGAGGTGGAGGGGAGGTGGGGAATCTGGATGTGTGACTGAGGGAAAATGAGAGGGAGGGAGGGAGCTCCGGCGAGGGAGGAGAGGCGAGAGAGCAGCAGACAGAGGATGGGGATGCAAGAACAGATGCAGGCGCCGGAGATGGAGGACCGGCGGAGGACAGAGAAACGGATGAGTGATAGCGGGGTGTAGAAACATCTGAGATAAAGAAAGATATGGCAGATGGTGTGAGGAAGAGGAGGAGGGAGAGGAAGGAGTGGTAGTGAGGGTATCACAGCCAGGGCCCTGTCAGAAAGCAGGGGCACCAAATCGCCTCAGTTTGGTTTGGAGAGAGCTAGTCGGGATCCCCGATCCCTTCGCCTCAGCCATGCTCCACTGATGCTGGCCTGGCCTCATTCACTTTGCCGCCATTCCCTCACATGGCCACCAGAGGGCACCAGTCTCCCACACAACATGACCATGCAGCCGAACTGCCTGCACAAGCTGACAGGTGTCTGGGAGCCTCCGACAGTTAGTCGTCCTCCATTCCTTATAGCTTCATCCTCCCTCTCCTCATTCATCACCATCACGGGGCTGTCAGTCTACTGCCCGGCTGCCTCCTCCTGACAAACGCCAATCCTGAGCCACAATCTGAATTTATTACAGCTTAGCCAATCGGGGAAATAGATGTGAATGCTTTCCCCCGCTCATGTGTCCCCCTCATTCATTATTTTATTTATCATCAGACTGAAAGCCACCAGGCAAGGCCAGGTGAGTCCGCTTCAAATCACAAAAAAACACAGCCAAGCACAGGATGCAGCATGCTTGACGGCGATTTATTAAAATGCTGCTAATGTATTTCTACATGTTTCTCTCTGAATTACATTCTTTTGCATGTGTTTTTTTAATGATGATTTCTCATCGCCCAAAAAGAGGAATTCTCAGCAAACATATCTAAAGGCTGCATCAAATAACATGCCACGTAGATGACAGCAGCAGCCATAAGGGGGAGCCCTAGGGTCCCGCAAGGGAACGAGGGCACAGGGGATGATCATGCGGTCGCTGCCATTTCTCCCACGGCCAGCAGAGGTCTCTCTTCCAGCGACGGTAAAACTACGGATCTGTGACCTCAGTGACTAATGACACTAATGACTGCTCGGGGGGGTTTAACGAATAAGATAAGTGACGTAAGTACCGAACGCGTGAGGTCTTCGTGCGATATTTCAGAAATAACGAACTTCAGGTAGCACTTTGCTGGCTCCCCCCGGGCCTCCGTGTAAGAAATGGACGGACTGTAGATAACACGAACATCGAACACACACATTTCACTGGTGAAATATGTTATATGACTGTCACATTAGACATAGGCAAATGTAAAAACATTTTTAAAAAATTAAATAATAAATAATAAAATAATAAATAAAATCAATAAAAACACACCAAAGCAACCAAAAAAAGAGACCAAAGTAAATTAACCTATTTGTTGAAAATGGCCTCAAAATGTGTTGCTTCCGTGTAATAAAAAGCGCAATGGCGAGCAGCAACAGGAAAAGGACGTAAACAGGGGTAACGCTGGAGCAGAAAGGATATGGAAGATATGGAAGTTGGACACAAAGTTCAGTGGCTTCCTTCTTCTGGCAAATCAGAGCACGCTGGCCTGTTCTTTATGCCAGGATGCGCAGAGAGAAATGGGGTGTTTCTCAATACCAGGAGCACAAAGGGCATACTGGCTCCCGGCCGTGGCAAAAAGGCACTTTTCATTTCACAATGAATACTATAACACATATAAATCACATAATTATTTTCCCATTTGAAGTTATGGTGAGCTGAATATTTTGTATATATTTGTAAATATAAATAGTACAAATATTTGTCTGTCGTTACTATTTTACCTGCATTTTTGTATTACAAATTACTTTAGTTGTAATTAAATACAATTTCTCACACAAGCATTTTACATTTCTTTTTTTCCATTTGATGAGTATTTGTAATTGGTAACAACTGATGCATTTGTGTGCTACCATCGAAAGCATCATGACAGGGAGCTTACTTGGTACTGGAACAGCACGCAGTAGGACCGCAAGTCTCTGCAGAGGGCTGAGTGGTCAGCAGGCACTCCAGCTCCTCCACCACATCTACATCAAGCGATGCAGGTCCAGGGCCGGGAAGATCATCGAGGATGCCAGCCACCCCATCCATGGCCCCGTCTCTCTGCTGGGATCAGGCAAGTGCTACTGCTGCCTGAAGACCAGCCCTGGGGGGCTGAGGAAGAGCTTCTCCCCCAGGAGATATGGATCCTAAATGAGGACAATTTCTGGGACTGTCCACCCCCTCTTTACATTACACCACTGCTTCTGTCCAGCTGAATGTAAATACTGACCTTACTTACGTATTCCACTAGTGTTAGTGTAGTGCAAGCTAAAACCTTGGGTTCCTTTAAATCAGAGCTAGATAAGCTCGATGGGCCGAATGGCCTCCTCTCGTTTGTATATTTCTTATGTTCTTATGTATTCATCACGCTACACGACTTCACTGCTTTACCGCCTCATCAGCACACATTCATAGTTGTTTATAGCTATTTATAATCTTGCTCTTACGTTGATGCTTATTGTCTTTTATTCCTGTGATTCCTGTACTCATGTTGTCACAGGCTGGGAGCCAGTCAGAGCAGCATTTTCCTGCATTCTGAGAGTCATACGTATGACTGTGCATGTGACAAACCAATACCGACCGATTTGATTTGATGGGCATGATTATGAATTCTGCACCACTCCACTGAATCCAGTGTTTGTACACCTTATGGTCTCAGGTCCCCATATTGCACAATAATGATAATAAATATAGCTGCAAGCAGCAAAAATCACACAACCAAGGTGTGGATGGCATGGAAGGGAATTCAGAAAGAGACTGGCAGAGACCCATCCTGACAATCCCAAGACATAACTGCCACATATATAAGGCCAGTATATCAAAATATATTGCAGTGCCCCCAAGTGTTGAAATGACATGGAATTCGGTGTACATTCCCACGCTGTGGCCCCGAGTGCAAATCCCAAGTTTGGTTTTAAAAAATCAAAGCATTTCTGAGATATCACCATGCATCACTGGCAAATTCGTTTGGTAATGATGGACAAATGGCTCTGGTAATCAAAAATCACTCTAACAGCACTTGTCAGGCTTGGGACCATGGCAATCTCTGAGGAATTTGGTAAAGATTTGACAGAATGTGTGGCTTGTGGAGATTTCTTACATTCTCAATTCAATCCAATGTGGCGGCTAAATCAATAAGATGAACATAAATTTGGCAGTGGAGCAGACTGCAGATCTTCCATGGTGTTAGGAGACATAAGAATGGCTTTTCCATGTTAATCCCTTCCACAGTTATTAGCCAAAATGTATTTTTGGTTGTTTGCAGCGCCTCCAAGTGGTGCAATGACACCATTTTGTGAGAAATGGGGCCCAAGTCTATATTCTAAATTTCGTTTTGATATTTCAAAGTGTTGCTGAGATATGGCCTCACTTCCTGTTTGGTGGCTTTGTCATCAAATTCATTGGATGTTAGGGGCCAAGCCATTTAACTTAGCATAATTCTTTGGACAACTTTTTGTCAGAACCCTTTGTAGATGATGCACACCAAATTTGGTGCTGATTGGATCAATGGCCTGGGACGAGTTTGTAAAAGTATGTTTTCAGAAAAATTCAAAATGGCGGAAATTAACAGCAATGGGTGCCTCCGAATCGGGCCGACCCAAGGATTCAGGGGTATCTAAGATTTCAATTGCTGGCCAAACAGGTCAAAAGTTATAATTAAAAATGTATCTGGAAATTTGGCCTGATGGTGGCGCTAGAGGGATGGATGGACTGACCGGTATGAACTGTCCTCTATCAATAAGCCAAATAAAAAAAAATGTTACCCATCAGTTCTATGGGCTGCCATTGACTCCCATTGCGGAAAGTATAATAATAATGAAAAATCCTAAGAAAAACAATAGGTGCCCATGCACCTTCAGTGCTTGGCCCATAATAATAATAATAATAATAATAATAATAATAATAATAATAATAAGATTCTTAGCAAATACAATATTCAAAGATTTCAAAATGCGGGAATAGTAATGAGGAGAGTATAAATGTAAAAATGAGATGTGTGGGTACTTCCTCACCCTGTACATTTATTCTTGCCCCTGCATGGGACAGTGAAGTGTGAACTGGCCATTATGCTCCCCCCAAGTCCTTCTGCAGTCCGCGATGATTCCTTCACCGTGTTGATGCTAAGCGGCAGATTGTGGGCCTTGCAGCACCTCCTGTGTCTGTGTGCAGACTCTTCTAACTGCTTATGAGGCCCATGGTGCTGGTGTGCTCTGCACACTTTATGAGGTGGTTAGAGGCAGTGCTGGAAGAGCAGCCTGATTTCAGCAGTTTGAGAAGTGGGGGTCTGAGGCAGCATCTTGGGCAGGAAGCAGCACCCCTAAAAACAGGAACACTTAAGATAACCATATACAGGCAGAGATCAGATGTGTGCAGAGATCAGAAGGAAGACCACCAAGTAAGGCCTTAAGCCAGTTTGTTCAAAGAGTATCACATGTAATGGAAAATATCTATACACAGTGTGTATGCTAGTATTCTAGCCACATAGTGCTATATTTCTGGGGCTGTTTACGAATCGCCGCCATTTCCTGGCACAGGGGGTCCTAATTAACAGAAGACTCTAGCTAGGCAAATGCATTATATTTTCATCACAGAGATGGTGGCTATTTTGAAGATCCTAAATATTTTCCATTTGGGTGGACTTCAGGGTGCAGGTTAGCAGGCTACGGACCTGTGCCATTATCTGGAAGATGATGGATTGAATTCCCCTGACTGGCAGAGTAATCATTTGACCATGACTAACCAAAGACTACCAGATAAGGTTCTATGTTTAATGGTCATGAACCACAATTATTCAATAAATGAAGTTGTTCCAGCAGTCGCTGGATCAGGATATAGACCTCAGCTGTTCTCTGCTTTATTCAAGACCGACATTGAAAATGTCACCACTGACAAATTCATGACAAAAACCATGAATGACAAAAGACGTCCAGAATCTCCTGACAGAAGGAAACGCAGCCTTCAGGTGTAGTGCAGTACAGCACTGCCAGAAGGAAGCTGAGCAGAGGCATCAAAAGAGTCAATGCTGCATAGAGGAAAGAGATGGAAGGTCATGCCACACACGGGGATCCAACACAGGCGTGGCAGGGCATCCGGCACAGCACAAACGACAGGATCCCAGCCTCAGACCATAATGCCAGGGATCCAACACGGGCGTGGCAGGGCATCCGGCACAGCACAAACGACAGGATCCCAGCCTCAGACCATAATGCCAGGGATCCAACACGGGCGTGGCAGGGCATCCAGCACAGCACAAATGACAGGATCCCAGCCACGGGATCCTTGCAGGCAAGCTGAACTGCTACGCCGGCAACTTTGAGATAAAAGAGCCACATTGCACAGCCACATTTTAATCAGTCTCTGCCAACCATGCACTTAATATACAGGCACAGGAGGAAAGACGGATCCTCAGGTCTGTCAGTGCTAAGAATGACATTCCAGGAGTGCTCAGAGACTGTCCAGCAACTTCAACCTGTCCCACAGTCCCCCAAAGGTATCTACCCTTCTGAAATCAGCCACCATCTTACCAGTGCCCAAACAGTCTAACATCAGCAGTCTGAATGACTATAAGCCAATCAAACGGATCACACAATTGGCAAAGTTTATTGCCATGGATCTGGGGAGATCGGAAATCTCTCGCTCATCCAATGCAATCGTCTCCATTATTTTAATAGTTCCTTATTTGGCTCTGTATGAGGAGACCAGCCTGTAACGGCTACGCACCTATTATTATGCAGATTATACATATACCAAATTATGGACATGTATGAGATATAGCTATATGATGTCACAGTCACTTAAGTCACTTTTGCCAGCCACTAAAGTGACATAGTGTGAAAAACCAAAAATAACACAGTACTGATGCAGAGAGCACAGTGAAGAAACAGATAGTGCAGCAAGGTGGAGGAGCTGCAACCATGGCCGAGGAGAACATCTACGAGAATACCAGCAAAATGAATGACCAGATCAGCCAGAGGAGCAACACAACTCAGTGCCCAGGTAAATAGATAAAACACAAGTAAAGCAATAGTGGGGAATGATCTAATGCACCTTCAGAAGGCCAGATAAACCCAGACAGACACTTTAGAGCTAGAAAGGTTAGTAAGCTTCCTTCCATATGGACCGTAAACCATATGCACCCACACAAAATGGAAGCCGAGCGAGCATGTAAGATGCATGAAGGTAAGTTACATATATCCTACATATATCACTGTTTGCCATACTGTTTGATAAGAGCTCTGTTTTGCATCATTGTCCTCCCTATGCTGTGTGAGTTTAATCCCAGTGTCTGTGGGTGGTCCTGTAATGGACTGTCTAAGGACTATCAAATAATATTACTGTCTAAGGTTTCATAATTCCTTTCACATGCAAAGCACCCACCTCTCAAAATATTGCGGTGATTAGTAAGCAAGCCATGTCGCTGGCACAAATGACAGACCGGGAACAGTTTGGATATGAAACGCAATGTGATGTGTATTGCACCTGTACCATTCACGCTGACAGCACGCTTACACTATATTGCCAAAAGTATTGGGACGCCTGCCTTTATACACACATTAACTTTAATGACATCCCATTCTTAATACATAGGCTTTAATATGGAGCTGGCCCACCCTTTGTAGCTATAACAGCCTCAGCCCTTCTGGGAAGGCTTTCCACAAGGTTTAGGAGTGTGTTTATGGGAATTTTTGACCATTCTTTCAGGAGAGCATTTGTGAGGTCAGGCACTGATGTTGGACAAGGTCTGGTTTGCAGTCTCTCAGGGGAAATATTTGGTGCTCAAAGCTTGCTCCGTACGACATTGGTGCACGAATTGTGTGGGCTGTCTCCGCAGGGCAAGGGTTTTAAAAATCATTTGTTTGTTAAACACTGGCTCAACATATTAAATGTAATATGAACATGCATAATTAGCGTGCAGTCTTCCTCCGAGAAATATGTGGATCGCGCCATGAGTCAAACAGTGACTGAGACAGATTGAGACAACGTGATTTTGTGGACCCCGCATTCGTAAATTAACTCCAGGTTAAATCTGATTTGCGTAAACCCGTAAGTTTGCGCAAGTTTGTTGTGATACTCGACTTCATCACCACCACGTCAATTAGTGTTATGTGTTAAGCTGCCTGTGACGGGGGGGAGCTTTGTGCCTGCCTGTCTGCAGCGGTGCCGTGTGAAGTTGTGTGTCAACTTTTTATGGTTATTTATAATTCATGTAGGCTCCCACCCTAGGGACTAGGTATGATCTAAGATATTGGTTATTAAAATATCACCCCCACCCCCAAAAAATAAGATTTTTAAAGAAATAGCATGGGATAAAAATGCTGTGCAGTGAAGCAACAATGATTCAGTTACCATCTTGGTCATCTTTGAGTGAGCCAGGGTCTGGTTCAAAAAATCTGCTCTTCTTTGTGGGTGACGCACTCTTTTGGGCAACTCTTTTTTTATATTTGTAAATAATGAGCTTGAGACAGTTAAGATTAGTGTTGCTTTTAATTCTTGGAAAATTGGCATTTGTGTACGTGCCACAGCAGTGTGAATATCAATGAATAACCAATAAATGCATATAATAAAAGTTCTGTAAACACTGTGTGCCGCTCTTGCCTCTTCTTTGTGCAGTATTCCCCAGGCCACCCCTGCTGTCCTGTAAAATCCTTGAAAAGGCACTCAGCCAGCAGCAAAGTGTTTGTGCGCTTAAAGAGATTTGTAGTTCTTAAACTTTAAAAGTGTGCGCAGTAATGCCAAAAACTAATTAGTTGACAATGTCCCCATAAGAAAGGTGAGACAGCGCGTCAGGGTCCTTTGTCCATTTGTTCGCTGGCATGTCGTAAGGGTCGATGTTGTTGATCGCCGATAACTAATGCAAATAGGTTTGCTTGGCAGCGCACTTCAGTTTCTTACAGTATGGTGTCCTCTCATCTCCCACTCTCTTGTCCCTCTTCGCTTTCTCCATCTTCGCGTTTCTTCCAGTGTGAAGGTCTGGGGCGCATTTCCCAAAAGCATAGTTGCTAACTACTATAGCGTCTTATATGGTTAGGACCATGTAACTGGGTCGACTATGTTAGCTGCTAACGGGAGCTTTTGGGAAACGCACAGAGATGGGCACAAATACATCAAGAAGTATTTTGCTACAAATACTTTCACATCCAATATAACAAAATATATTTTTATTATAATATATATTAATAACTTTAAACCGATTAAGAATTCTGTGATTTGCATGTGTTATAGTGTTATTGGTGAAATGAAAAATGACTTTTGTAACATCAATAACGACGATGAGTCGACTAAATACTTTTGGCCAGGTAAACTAAATTTCTATTTCAGTCCTTCTCATTCTCGCCGTGGTTGAATTTGTTCTGAGACTGGATGCACTAGATGGCCATGACTGCTGCCCTACCTGCCTGGGCCTCACTCATTTGCTGGAAGCACTGACCAACTCATGCACGGTCTGCAGTATTATGCCTCTGGAGTTGTGGCGAAGAAGAAACCTTCTTCTGGGGGCCTAGCCAGGAAGGTTTCCGAGGGCTCCTCCAGTGCTGAGCAGTTGCTGCTCTGTTGTCTGCTCTGCATTCTGCTCCAGCTGCAGGCACCCAGGCTGTGGAGGAGCCTCATACTTGCCCCTCCTCCATGCCTCATCCCATTGCGGCACAAGAGGCCTTTGAACGCCATGTGCTTGTCTTTGAGACCCACAACCATCTCTTTGGGCCTCAGCCAGCATTTAGGCGCCCTACTGGGGCCCCCCTTTCCCAGCACCGAGACCACACATCTTGGCTTCATACAGTCTCCCGTCGTGGCCTAACCCCATGTCCTGCTCAGCCTCAGCCCCGGCTCAGTGGCAACAATTCTTATTCTTAACATTACATAGTACAGTAATGTGATATGTACTCTACCCGCTATTATATTCTTAATATTACATAGTACAGTAATGTGATATGTACTCTACCCGCTATTATATTCTTAACATTACATAGTACAGTAATGTGATATGTACTCTACCCGCTATTATATTCTTAACTGTTACGTGCCGTAAGTTCTAGGAGGAGCCCTGCCGACTCTCCGGACCTCCCGCCTCTCGTCATTCCCCGGCTGCATTTTGGCTCCACCTGCTCGACTGGCCCCGCCCCCATCTCCTCCGATGCGTCACGTCACTTCCTGGCTGCCCGTGCAGAAAAGGTGCGAATAGCGAAGTTCGGGAGCTCTGCTCATTCTTGGTTTATTGTATATTGGATTATTGATTGGCTATTACTGTGTATGACTGGTTTTGTTTCCGACTATTCTTTCGCTCGCTCCTTTGTGGGATACCTTCGCTTCGGCTGTCTGTTTGTGTGTTTCCCTAGGTGTGTGTAGGGAGTGTCTGCCTTTTTGTTTATTCGTAACGTGGGGATTATTGTTTGTTTGGTTAGGGAGCTAGGCTTAGGCATTGTTGATTGTTTTACCCTCTTTTCGTTCACTTAGGTAGCGTAGCTTGTGGTGTATTCGGTAGAGGTGTTTTTGTTTGTTACTTTGGCCTTTTGTCACTCCCGACGTTCGTACACCTAGTGT
>JAODKK010000008.1:16502211-16522018 GCA_026774405.1 Petrocephalus microphthalmus | reverse complement strand
GGAGGGGGGGGGGGGGGGGGGGGGGGGGGGGGGGGGGGGGGGGGGAGCACGCAAGGAGATGGGGCAGCCTGGGGGCTCCTTACAAGCGGGGTCCCTGAAAGCACCACGCTTTTTCCTGACTAACTCCCTGACAGCCCCTTTGAAGCGATCTTCAGCCTCCAGCAGGACCATATGCCTGTCACACTTGTGCTGGCAGTCACGGAGGATCCGCGGGATGTTCCTACTGTTCACCAGAGAGAGGCTCGCTGCACAGCCTGATGGGAAATAAGCGGAGAGGCCTGCTACATCGTCTAACGGCGCACATTTACACAGAGGCGCCCACAACATCCCCGAGAGGGGAAAGAAAAACCCAGACTGGCGAATCAGGTCTAAGAGCAGGTGTAAGAATCTGCTCCCCCACTGCTGTAAATCTGCTTCTGTCCCCAACTGCTGCATATTACAACACAAACTATAAGATTTTTATATAAAGAAAGGGGGACTTTGGCTTAAAGCTACACAGTAATGTTAATTAAACATCTTTGCCTGAGTAGAAGTCAAACCAGAGCTAGCAGGAGGCACCAAGGCTGTTCTTTCAGGGTGTGCTGACACTTGGTTAGCCTCCCCTTAGGAGGGCCGCATATGTGCACAGGAGGGCTCCCGTCACACAGGAAGTCCCTCTGGGAGTTCCCTTCAATGAGTCTGGCTATTTCACAAGAGTATTCTGATGGCATCTATCGAGACTCCTAACAGAGGATGGCTCTAGTAAATTTTGCACAGATTTGTCCCTCTGTCCCACCACCCTCAAGCTGGTCTTCCAGTGTAAGCATGTATAGTGCAATCATAATTACGTTATATGTTGTTTTCTAACTAGGTCTTTTAAGGAAAATACATGGAAATTATGTAGCTTGTTCGGAGGTTCTGTCGAGGCCCTGAATCTCATGCCAGCGTGGTGTCTGACGTATGCGTGTGACTAACCTGAGCAGCGATGGGAGACCTGCTGGTTCACTTTGGCCAGAGTTTTCAATCTCTTACTGATTTCATCATCAAGCATCTCAGAGCACAAAGACATGTGATCTGGGATAAGAGAAATGCCTTTCATTAGTGACATGCTGAAAAATGCAACTCGTGCATTCTTTTAGCGTGTCACAGAAAAGAGGATTAATATACCATGGATATGTGGTTTACTCTGGATTTCCTTGACGGGACCTGTTTGACTGAAAAACAGCAGCAATTAAGCCAGAAATGTCTGGAGCTTCTTCCATGCAGACAGAGGTAGTTAAATGAGGAGCAGAGTGTGTTGCAATAGTGGCATGGAGAGAGGCCTTCGCATTTGGCAGCACGCATGTCCGCGTGGCCCTTTGCTCTGACGCCCATAACCCCATGGAAAAGGCGGGACCGGGCACCCAAAGGCAGCACCCCTGCCACCAGCAAACAGGATCAGCAACTTCCACAGGCACAATTCAGCCTGGAGGTGGGCAACTGCAGTTGGAAGCTAAATTTTAATTTTGCAAAAACGCACACAGGCAGCACCTACACTCCACCTGACTGTATATTATATTCTGGGGGGGAGCCAGAGAAGCTCATATAATCTGCCATCCTATAGAGCAGTTTGCTCTTAAAGGGTGATGCTTTGTGGTGTACGGTGTGGCCCCGGTCAGCGGGGATACCTCACTGGGGCTTTGAGGCAGGAGACGCCTTCCTTGTCTGGCTCTGCAGTCAGAGACTGGGGTGGGCCAACAGGAACCAGTCTGACCCTATACATGGGGCACAGAACACCCCCCTGTTCTGAGGAGCCATGAGTACCGGAGGCTAGGTACCGCTGTTCCGAGACAGCACTGCCTGTGCCAGGCTGAGGCACCTGCCGCGGAGGCCTGGACCCGGTTCCGGCTCTGTCACTGCTGGCCGGGTTCTGCTGTGGCGAGGTAGCTCCATCCAGCTCAGTGGTGCTCTGAAAGATCTGCCTCCTCACCCGACCCTGGACAGACAACCACCACAGCTGACATTAACATACATGGAACTGCATGTCGCTCCCATTTGCCATAATCAATCATAATCATAATCAGAATAAATACCAAAAATTGTGGGACAAGCGTTAACGCACAGAGGCGTCAGAGTAAACCGAAAAAACATCCAGAATGGAATCCTAACCTCCCACGTTTTATTTCTGATAAACAGCTAACACCGGTTCTAGGTTCACACGTGGAGATCGATCTGAGCTGTATGTCAGAGGCTGCTGATTGACGTGTGGAATGTGACATGGCAATGCGGGCGGGGGCGGCCCTGGAGTCGCGTTCCGCTTGGTATCTTACGCGGCATGGTGGCTTACCGTCTGCACCTCATCTCGATCCCTGGCTTCAGAGCAGCTTATGTCCTTGCGGTGCCTGGCTGCACCCCCTGGGCTGCTTCCAGGACCCTTTTGTGGGACGGCGATGGCCCTGACTGGAGTCAGCTCTCCTCTAGCAAACAGACCTTCTAGACTCATAAAACATTTCCTCCTGGTGCCATCCTTCCCTGCGTGCACTTGATAGGGGGTGCTCTCACAGAACCCGACAGGGGAAGGTACAGGGAAAGGTCGGCATGGCTTTCCTGTGCCTGCAGCTATGCTGTGCTGTGGCAGGGCATGCCACTTATCTGTGGAATTCCCAGGGCCCCGTTCCCCTTCAACAGCACCCTCCTGGAGGACCTGCCCAAAGCGACGGAAAGCCCACGTCATTTCCTGTAGCTTCTAAATTTAGGCTTCATGGCCCAGCATTCTTTGTTTTCAACTTGCTGAGCTGTGTTCCCTACATGGCTTTATTACATGAGCGAGATCATTTTAAACTATGATACTGCCCCACAACAGGAAAGCATATGTAAAACTGAATTTTTTTGTGGAACTCTGTGAATGACTGAACGGAATTCATATGCTGAACAGAAAACTGGCAGAATGATTTGTGGAGGAAGAACAAACATTTGAAGAGCCAGTGCTACTAGCCAGAAAGCAAAATCAGGCGAAGAGCAGTGACTTTCAAAGGTTAAACTGTAGCATGGCCTAGAGGGAAACGGCCATGTGACGCGATGCCTCTAATCTGCACGTCACCTTTCAGCAGTGCCCCGTAGCTGGGGAAGTGCTGACGCCCTGATAGCCGTTTAAACCTCCCCAGCTCAGAGAGCCTCACCCCAGCCAGCCCTCTCTCCAGGCTTTTGATTCTTTGCAGCATTTCTTGCGCCGACCTCTGGTGACTTTCTAGGTCATAGACAGATGTGACCTGCTGCTGGAGGTCGTCGGGGTCACAGAGGTCAGCCTGTGAAGGACTGCTCCCACCGCCTGCGCATAAGGCTTCGGCTTGGAAGGGAGAAGCAGAGTCACTAATCAGCCTGTGAGATAACGGAGTATCTTGTCTTGGCCGATGCAGTGAACGACCCGCGTACATCAAGCTGCGTTGTATGGTGCTTGTTTACTAGCCGTCCCTGTGCTTAATGGTAAGGATTTTTCCGGGAGGTGTCAATGCGTGTTCCATGCTTGGACATATACTAAAGCACCCCCTCAGCTGACATACAAAGGGGCAGACAGAAAACACACAATGCCCTAAAGTGTCCATCTATCACTATAAGAGCACAGTGAGCACCTGAGGTGTATTTAGAACCATCCAGATGCTAAGAGTGCCAAGGACAACACAACACGCTGAATCACAGAGCGGCGGCAGCCCCACTCACTCATGGGCCGGCAGGTGTGCAGCACAAAGGTGACGCCCTTCTTCAGTTCCTCGTCCTGGGACTCAGCCAGCAGCTTTATCAGGTGGGACAGGCCTCCACTCTGCATGAACTGGTGCTGGTGGGCCTCTGCGCCAGAGAGATGACAAGTGACCGTGGGGAAGGGGCCCATGGAGAAAGATGCCCAGAGAGAGTGTGGCAAACAAACCCCCCCCCCCACTCGCATCAACATTAACTGCAGTTTCATTTTTATTAACTTATTGGTACCACTTCACAATAAGACTGCCATTTGTCACTCATATATGGTGGTAACATTAATTAACAAAAGCGGTTTACTCATAAGTGTTTATTAATCATTTACACTGGTAGATCCTAATTAATAACCTGATTAGAAACCATTCAATGTAAGGGTACTCCTATGGTACCAACTTATGTTAATACATTTTCCTTCAAACTCCCCAGCCAGTCATACATTACTAGTGATCGCATTTGGTGTAAAGTTACTCTGTTGCATACACTGGCTGATACATTAAGACTTCTTTAAAAGATTTTGCACATAGAGTTGACCGTATACAACATAAACATAATGCAACTTAATAAAAGATACAACAAAGACTTCATTATATTTTTTGTGGGGCTTTTAATTGCTGTGACAAATGTGAATTCAGTATTCAATGCAATGAAATAAACAGTGAGACACACCTTTTAAATGAGAAAAATGATTAGAGTATTCTCCCCAAAGGCGTACTTTAAAGGAGAATATTATAACTGACAATAATATCCATGAGTCCATCTTTCATAATTACTAATTCATTACAACGTCACGGTGAGCCTGGAGCCTATCCCCGGAAACTAATGGCAGAGGAATTCCTTGAAGAGGACACCAGTCCAATGCAGGGCACACATACAATCACACACAAAGGGCGATTCAGAGAAACCAAATGTTGCATGTTTTTTAGACAGGGAGGAAGTACCTGGACCACAAGATTCACAGGCAAACCCTACCAAACCTACCCTAAAAATGTGAGGCCACGGTGCTAACCACTGAGCCAGCATGCCACCTCCCACTAATGATGTGAAAATCTCATTCTTAACCTTCTGACATATTCTGCTGCAACATAATTGTGATGATGTGCAATAAAGTTATTTTCCTGCAAAAGAACGAGGCTTTCTCCAGGGCTCGACATATTTACAGTACTGAAAACACTGCTCTACATTTAGTAGTGCTACACAAAGGGACAAAGGGTTACACGTCATGTTTTGTTACAGTTTTCACGTTTTGTTTTTATGGATGGGCTGCTAGGAGGAGTAATCAAGCCCGCATCTAGGCTGCAGAGGAAAACCATTGTCAGGCCTGCTTTTGGTGCAACACACAGCATATAAGGACCTTCAATACGGTTCTTAAGACACTCCTGCTATCCATTCCGTGGCCGCGAGACTGAACGAGAACTGCTTCAGTTACACAGAGAATGGCTACTTGTGCATGTAGATTGTAAGGCAGATCTTCAGATAAAAGTGATAGGCTACGAAAAATTAAAAAAAATCAATGCAGATTATGTCAGTGGTGGGCAGAGCACCTACCACTGGCCTGGGTGCAGTGGCCCAGCGTGAGAACGATGCAGAGCTGGTCTGCGGGATGCAGGCCAGGGCAGGACAGTAGGGCCAGGAACTGGGGGATAAGCCGCTGCTGAGCCAGGGAACAGGCCAGGAGTCCTGGGGAGACATGGCGGTCACTGGCGACTGAGCTGCAAGGGCCAAAGCCCCCCTCCATTGCCTCTATAACCCTCTCATCAACGGTGTTACGCTAATCAGATACAACAAAGCCAGCGCCAACCGGCATCACAGGGCTGCCGCTGGCGAGACGCCGGCCCAACGTGAGCCCGCGCCCGCCTGCCTGCTCACCGTTCTCGCTAATGCAGGCACAGAGCGCCCTCGTCATGGCAACGGCTGCTTCACAGGCTAAGGGGTTTCTGGGGGACTCGGGCACCAGCCGTAGCACACAGTGGGCCAACGCGTCGAGCCCCCCCACAGAGGCGAAGCAGTCCTGGGCAGCAACTTCAGAAAAGCAGGAGAGTGGAGGAGGGAGAAATTGTAACATGCACATAAACAGGGTGGGAAAGGTCTCTCCCACTGTCACTGCCGCTCACTGACTTTTTCCACTGAGATATTTCAATGCAAGCACATGTATACCAGTCCAACGTGATTAAGGAGCTAGGCAGGATAACAATCAGTAGCTTTCAACAGGCAATGAATCAGTGGACTCTTATACATTTTAATTAAAGCATGTCAAACAGGATTTTTGTTTTATCTGCTTGTAATGAAGTCAAATGTTAAAGAAAAGCATCAGAAGCACCGTGGGATTGCTGATAGGGCGAACCGATGCCTGTTAGAATCCCTGACACCAAACGATAACACTAGTGCTTGTTATCTTTTGTAAGCAGAACTCACTCCACTGAAATACATTCAACAGTCTTAATATCTTTCCGAAGATTCACAGTAAAACACTCATTGCTGAACTGTCCTATGTGACATGTGCACAGCTATGGAATTAAAGTGTACTACCATGCTACCAGCCCACAGAAAATGCAACTGCATGTCGGAATAGGTTGGAAACAACTGAAAAACACTTGTTAACTGCCCTTGGATTAAAACAACAAGCTAGGCATAAAACATCGTGTTTAATATAGCTCCGGCTTCAACAGAAGAACAGCAAGGCTCCTCCACTTCCAGTCCATAAGTCCCTGGCAAAAAAGGTCAACATCTGACAAAAATAAGGAACTGGAAGAAGGGCTTCATAATGCAAGTTGAGTGGGGATTTCAGTTAAAATTTAATCTATTCCTAGTCCTGTTTTCCAGCAAATGACTAAAACGAATGTATGATGCCCTCTGAAATGTTTCGGTTGATTTACTACTGCACTCACTGAAAATTCCCCATCAGCTCTATTAACTGATGAAGGCCGCTCAATAATTCATGCTGCTTTCCCGGTCAGCCTCAGCCGGCCCTATGGCCCCCTGCTGGCCGCATCAGGCACCTGACTGCTCTCCGGGAGAGTCGCACAGCCACCGCTAGCTTCGCCACCTGCTTCCTCTATGATGCATCTCAGCAAATCCAGTGATTATCACACAATCCACGGACAGTGTGCTTCCAGCCGTGGATATTCAGCACTAATGAGGAGGAAAGTCCAGATGGACCAGCGCAGAATTTAAAAAGCGGAACCGTGAACCAATATTTGAAAATCCATCCACCCATCCCTCCATCATCCATAAGTGCTTTTGTATTGTAGGACACAGCCTAGACAGGACACCAGTGTAATCACCAGGCATCAAAAGGATATTACAGATACAAATCCACCTACATCCAACAGCACGTCTTCACCCATGGGAGGAAACAGAGGGAAAGTGGGACAAATTGAAAATCCACATACAGAGTGGGGATGAATCAGGCCCACAGTGCAGGAACTGTCAGACCACAACAGTATGCACTAAGCTAGTGCACTGTCCTTATACAAAAAAGGCACAAAAAGGTATAATAAAGTGTTTCTAAAATACAGACCTAAACACACCAAACTGACCCCTGCTGAAAGCACTTTAGTATGGCCCTTTTTTAGTATGACCCCTTTTCCATAAAGAGGGCCTTCTCGCTTACTCATGTTCACCACGTATGCATTTGCACACATGCAGCCGACTCACAATTGTTGGCGACAGTCATGGCCACGAGGGAACATATGGGCTGCACCATCTCTGTCCTCGGTTGGAAGAACTCCTGCAGCCACATTTTAACCACTGGAAAGGTGGATGTGCACAGCTGCTGGTTCTCCTCTGACAGGTATAACAGGGAAAAAATGTATGATTAACATGATAGTTGCTCTATCCTCAAGGATCCTAGCTGTCCCAGCCACACCTGCTGTCTCATGGACAACATTTTTTGCTCTTTTACCATTTATTTACTTTTACTGATATTACTTTACTATAGAGAGCTCTCAGGGAAACTCATTTTATTGCCAGGATCTAATGCTGCGTGCTGTACTGTTAGGAATTTAAAATATGAACTTTTCATTTGAATCAATCTGAGCAGCCCTGAGTCAAAAACCAGACAATCTGCGAGCATGGAGAGAGTGTTTGTCGGTTAACCATCCAAAGCATCTTTGGAAAACAGAAAGAAATAAAGTAAGAATAGACAATGCTGTGTGAATCAGTGAGCCTGTTCGAGTCCATTCCATCTGTCAACCCGAATTTCTAATGCCACAGCACACTGACTGACAGGAAAACACATGCACCACAAACACACGCGGGCGAATCTCACACCCTGTGGCTCCACCCCACTAAAAATGCGGCAGTTTCAGTCTCTCAGACCCAGCACTGATGAAAACGCCTTTAAGCCTCTTATATGACCGAGAGGCTGCAAGAGTCAGAAGCATGTGATTTGGGGCCCGAATAACATAACAAGATGGAACATCATGTTCGGTCACGTTTGGAACGGACCTGCAGTATTATTTTGTCTGTTCTTGTCATGCTTAATTTATTAAGATAATGCACTGCTTAAGGCAAGCTGCAAGGCATTCCGATTTCCCTGCAGCTTCAGCTCTTAATTTAATTTAGATAATTAGATAACTAAACATATGTTTAGTCACAGTAACAACACCAGGTGTCTCAATGGGCCTTGTAATTCAGGTGTGAAGTACTATATTTTTACATTCTAATTATTTTGCAGATGCTATTATCCTATGCTATTAAATGCAAGAGAACGCAGGGGCAGACAATCCCAAGAGCAATTGAGGGTTAAGGCTCTTGCTTGGGATCCGACAGCAAAATCACTTAACCGGCCCAGGGATGAGACCCAGCAACCTTTTGATAACCAGCACAGCATCCTAACCTGCTCAATTACACACTACACCTAAATCCTCATGTGCCCCTCATCAAAGCATGGCAGATTCTGCTGAGGTGCAGTCAAAATGGAACCATGGGAAGCAGGCTGTGTGCCCTACCATTCTGTGGGTTGTTGACACAGCTGCAGAGGGCACCTGACACAGCTGCCCATAGCTGGTACAGCTCCATAGCGCTCACTGTCCCCACCATGCCATCTCTTATGGGAAAGCTTGTGCTTGAAAAATATGAGAGAGCCACTGAGTAGGACTTCTTCAGAAGTCTGTACCCAACGCTGGAGACGGATGGAGACACCTGTTACCTGAAGATCTTCAGGAGTACGTTGATGCAGCCTGTAGCCTTCGCAAGCACCTGGCCCTCTCCTACAAACCAGAGGAGACCCGCGTCAGTTGCCAAGAGCAGACAGACCAAGGACACGTAACCAGGCAGCACTGGAACAGCACAGGCTGGAGTCAGCCCCCTTGGCTAGATATGCTACTGTATGGTGAATCTGACCTCTACAGAAGTCGGTCAAGGGCAGCTGAGACTCTTACCGAGAGCCCGAGACAGCTGTCACCAACCACCCTGCTAGCAGGGGAGAGGAATGATTCCTGTTCTGGCTCAAGCTTTATAGTTGCCAAAAAAAACAAAGTTGTAGAAAAATAAACATCCATTGCAAATAACATTCTTACTGCTTTTGGTGACCAGCACTGAAACCAGATACACCACTGTCCTTTTCAGGCTCTGCGGGAAGTCCTGCACAAGCCAACGGGTCAAGTCTTTGAAAATGTCAGCAACGCACAGATCCTGCTGGCAGGACACTGCAAGGGAAGCGTTAATACTCTTTAGTCATCAGAGCGCATCGAAAAGCGACACTCAGAGACATGACGCGTCAGCGCTAAAGGCCTCTGCAGCTTAGCCAGTCTACTGTCTGCTGCATTTCAGAGCAGGAATCAATGAGCTGTAGAAAAGGCTGAACAACACGGGGTCAGGGTACTATATTCTACAAACATGGGGCTCTGGGATAGACACTGTCAACACATTAATACATGACGGAGTTAAAGGGAAGCTGAAAACGTTAAGGCATGGATGTATGGCTTGAATGAAGCCACTGAAGCATTTAGATGACAACACAGAATACTCCAAAAACTATCCCAGGACAAGCGATCATGTGGTCAGGCAAAGAAGTGAGCAGTGTTTATACTATGCAGAAAATGATTTCTGTTACGTGCCTTTGCAAAACCTAAGGGACGGTGCCATCTATTGTGAGTCCTGAGATTTACAAGACAAGAAATTACTTCTGGAAAAACCAGAACTACCTATAAGTAATTCCTGCACATTTTCATAGTACAGTTTAAGTTATCATGTAAAAGAAATAGGCAAAAGAATATGCTTATAAAGATGCTGTACACACCGCTGCTCTCAGCCATGGCTCCCAGGGAGAAGAGTGCAGCCTCCTTCACCCCAGTGTGTTTGCAGGACTGTGAAAGGCTGTAAACAAACTGAAGCCCACCAATATCCCGGAAATAGTCTATGACCTCCTCTAGAATAGAGAAACGAAAAGTCACCTTCCAGTGTGAGAGCGTGCTACAGTCCCATGAGACATGGGTCAGAGACCCAACCCCCCCCAAAAATAGGAGTGCCACAACTTGTATGAAAAAAATGTCATTGTGGACAGGTAACTCAAACGTTCAGTATATTAGTATTCAGGATTATCATATCTGGCCCAGCACCGGCTTACTGATGGGGGCTTTCAGCCATATTGGCAGTTCTCAGCACAGCATGAGGAATGACAAGCGTGCCCAGGTTCAAGCCATCGGGGCATGTGAGCAGCCTGGCTACAACTTTTCATTTAACATTTCAGAGGTAGAGGCATCACTGTCAAATGGCAGTTAGGGTAACAGTCTATGTTCAGAAGCTCTCATTCTTGCATATTGTGGAATAAAAGGCCTATAATGTCTAATTTGGTCTGCATAAACAAACCCATTGCACATTATTCCATAACCTCCCCATCTGAAGTATATTTACAATATTTACATCAATATTTACATCTGTTTATATATCTACCTTTTTAACTCAAGAAAAATGTGTTTGGATGCAGCACTCGTGTTCAAGAAATGCATACACTTATTAGGAACGAAGTCAATTAAGTCATATAAAAAGTGAAAAGTTAACCTTTTTGTTGGCAGATGGAATAAATGGTGAATAGAGCTTGCTTCTGTGAATCTGGACAGTTCATCTGATACTTGAGACAATCGAGCAACAAATTCAGGTCTGTCTTCATTGCTGTAATATAAATTTAAAATTTAATTTACTCAGATACATAACAGACATCTAGATGCCTAACTGAGGATGCACCATCCATCATAGGGCACACACAAAGGGCAATTTAGTGATTCCACTGCACCTATACTCCAGTATTTTTGGATTATGTGAGGAAATTTATGGTAACTCAAACAGTACATGCACACAAAGGCCAGGCTAGGAACTGGGTATTGTCAATTGTGACTATAACTTCAAGCTGCAGGTAATATTTTGAATTCTTTAATATACACTGAAATAATTAAAAAATTAAGAAATTGACTTTCTAAAAAGTGACAGTATAACACTGAACTGAGGATTACATCCTTTTTTTTTACAGAAACATACTGCCAGTTAATTACATTACAATTACTATTTTCAGTGCATAGAAATCAATGTACATGTATTAGCACTGTTGGGTGGTTACTGAATTACCTTTCTA
Organism: Petrocephalus microphthalmus; assembly: GCA_026774405.1. NCBI lineage: Eukaryota > Metazoa > Chordata > Actinopteri > Osteoglossiformes > Mormyridae > Petrocephalus > Petrocephalus microphthalmus. The sequence continues at coordinate 16,510,740 of JAODKK010000008.1, read as the reverse complement.
TTTGGAATGTAAACCTGGGAATCAGACGCATTTTACACCTATGTGATGATAATGTTCAAAACTAGCTTCCATAAGCACGTGTTCAATCCTGGGATTTATATGTTATTATACTTATAATAGCAATGCAGTACTCCGTACAGTGGCCACCCGTGGATGGTGTTTGGGAGTTTTTAAAAGATAAATCCTGCGGCTGTCACTGAGACGGCATATACAGTAACCGTGAGTCATACCACAGATTTTCGGGCCCGCGTCCAATTCGTCCATTTTCCCTCTTCATCAGGTGCCAGCGCGCTGAGTGGGCGAAGCAAGGCGGTGCTCAGGCCAAATAAAGGCCACGGTAGCCCGTTACCACAAGACACCTACACACCGGGCGTCTGCTTTATTCACAACTCTGCTGCACAAATGTTACGTTACACCATTATAATAAACGTGTTTATTATTATTATTATTCTAGGTGACTGTAGAGCAGTTATGGCCTACAGCACTGGCCAGGAAAGACGTAGGTCCGGGCCCAGAAGCAAACGGCAAAGCCGGCAACCCTGTACTGCGCGAGGGGCCCGGAAATGAATGGCTGGTATTAAAAAACACACATCGATACCCCGCTGTGTTAACATTAATGGCACCGAGAAGGGTCACCTGCAGTAAAAATGATTAGTTATCTAGCTATATATAGCATTCGATACGCAATACCAAGGGTAGACAAAAATAACGAGAGATTGCCGCTGATGTGACATTCGTATAGCGGGGAAAGAATTCAAATAGTCGCTCGGATCTAGCGGCGTTCCCTCGTGAGCCGAACCGGGGCCGGCAGACCAAGGCTTTCCAGTCGGACGTTTAACCATTAACGCTGAGCTTTTTCAGTTTGTCAGTGGGTAAACCTGAACCTTATCACTACAAAATCCCGTTTTATTGCCATTTGTGTAACAAATCAGCTGGCAGAGAGAGACTGCGCCTGGGTCGCGGCAGGTGCCGCCCGCCGCGTAACCGCCACCTCAGGACACTGGCCGCTACCGCCCGTACAGGCCCGTGCTGCGTAACCGTCACCTCAGGACACTAGCCGCTACCGCCCGAACAGGCCCGTGCCGCCCGCCGCGTAACCGTCACCTCAGGACACTGGCCGCTACCGCCCGTACAGGCCCGTGCCGCCCGCCGCATAACCGTCACCTCAGGACACTGGCCGCTACCGCCCGCCGCCAGTAATGTACCGATTCTCATTCACATTCGTGTCTAACAAAGGGCCCAAGCTTTTGGCCGGTATCGCTTCCTGATGTCGATCTAAATGTTTCATTTTGAGATCCGATTCTAACGTTAAAATGTCTATTTTTACCTGGCAGTTTTAAAGTGATGATATCACCAGGCAAGGTCGCCCAAAGGGGAGAGAACGGGGAAGACTTTCAGGGGGCGAGGCGCTTGTGATTAGGGAGAGAACAGAATATTGCCTCGGTATTACTTAGTATCGGCTCAAACGAAAAACTGCCATTGCACATCCCTTTAACTCCCATCGGAAACCATTTATATATAATCTCGTTTAATCAGAATTTCATTCCGTAGATATAGACGATTTGATAAAAAATATTTGAGTAATTTAATTTAAAATAATTGAAAATCCACCAATCTAACAGCTTACACTGGTTAAATTTTTACTTTCTTTTTATTTCACAAATCGAAATCGTGAATCAGAATTAACCTATCGCGCAAGGATTTTGAGTGACACAATTAAACCTTATGCTACACATATTTTTACAGAATATCTACATATTGCAAATGACTCATCTAAAAAGTTTGATTTCCTGCTGTACTTAGTCTCAGAAACATCCCTTTTAAGGATCCAGCAAGCAGACAGGCACTCCAGTCTGGGAATTTAGGGGTCATGCAAAATACCAGTTTTTAAACGTTTTCCAATAAATAAACAAAATTGGCTGTATCTCAAAAACCTTATGTGATGTGAAAAATGTACCTGTACCTGGCACACCAAAAATTAAGAGGAAGCAAAAACCTTGTAATCCAGTGTTATCCAGGACAGGGGCAGGAGGGGAGCAGGAGTTTATGGAAAGCAGCAAAGGGCATCCCCTGCAAAGGGCACCCCCAGCAAAGGGATGCCAGGCAGGGCTGCCAACTCCAGCGATCTGCCGTGACACTCAAGCTTTCAGACTCTCACACCCACGTGAGAAATCCTAATGCAAATTTATATTCCATCATAAACCTAAAATTAGCTACATCAAACACATCGGCACAGTTTGCAAATCCTACATAATATTTACAAAGGAATAAAACTGTTACATACATGTAAATGGGTGTGCAGACTTGTCTCAAACTGAAAACCTCATACCAGCCAGCTCACCAAAGTTACAAGGTACACACACAGAAAAACATACCACGTGCAATTTGGAGACAGCAGTCCTCCAAACTGCAAGTGGAAACCTATCAAACCCAGAATATGCATACTCTACAAGTCAACACACTAATATGGACAATATGAATGAGTGCCTGAAAAAGTCACAATTTACACCTGGCAAATAAATGCACAAAGATTCAGGGTTTACTTTTAATTTAATAGTCTACATGGAAGCAGAAAGTGACACAAAAAGGATGAAGAAGCATCTTCATTCACAGCTGGAAAGTGGCTGATGTCTGGGACATGGCGTTGTAGATAAATGTGTTGTTGAATGGTACAAACTGGTGGGTAATCATTTTGATGGCCTCCTGAGCAGCACACCCTAAACCAGAAGAACAACAAACTGTCTGAAGCAGAAATATTAATCATATTCCATATATTCATCATCTATCCCATAAACTTCTCTTTAAAGGGAAGTTGTGAATGAGCCCAGTACTATGTTCATTACCAAGCGGTAATTTCTCACCTCCCAGAAAGGATGCCACTGTGTGTGGTTCACTGGCACCATAGCGACAGCTGTAAGACATGGTTACAAAAATATAAAAATTGATAACGTTTTGTCTATTTTCTTTTCAGTAAGTTGCTCATGCAGGGAAGTCTTCAAAATTTTTTATATTTTGGCTAGACGCAGTATGTACTCTGTATATACTACCAGTTTGTACCTTTGCTTGTCACTGGGGCTGTACCCTGAAGGGTCTGCCAAATGTACCCTAGCTGAAAGTACTTGTACTTTTTAAGATATAGAAATGGACTATGAGTAACATGTTGGTACCATTGGGGGATGTTCCTCAGAGTTCCGTACCTTCAATTAGACTAAAAGGTACATTTACCTGCAGCTATGGTACAACTAGCAGACCCTTGAGGGTACAGCCCAAGTGACAAGCAAAGGTACAAATTGGTACCCTTTTCCCAACAGTGTACTTGTTCTGTACAGATAACTGTTTTCAGTGCACAAAATCAATAAAACAATTTGCATCCTCTGATCTTGCATACTTACAATTCATGGATGTAATCATCTTTGACATTTACATTTAAGCCATATTCTTGAAGAAGACTGTTGACGCACAGCTTCAGTTTGCCAATGTCTTCTTCAACCTGATAATTGTAGACACCTAGGAAGGAAACATTCCATGTTCTAATTCAATTAATACTGACCAGACAGCGGGGCAGTGGTGACCTAATGATTAGAGAAGTGCACTTGTGATTGAAAGATTGCTGGTTCAAATCCCTAACCAGCAAGGTACCACCCCCAAACACTGAATTAGCTGCCCACTGCTATGTCACATATGGGTTAAATGCAAAGGACACATTTAATTGTCAACAATGATCATTTTTCATCTTAAATTGTATGAATTCAGGCCCTGACGACTGGCAATGATACAGTGGGGAAGAAGGAACATAGGATAAGTACAATACAGCTAAGAACTTTCTCAAGTCAAGCTATCCAGGGCAATCAACAACATAATAAACACAAGGCAACATTATGCAAACAGTTTCTTTCTGCGATGTCATATTCATATGAATATACAGGCTAACCTTCAGAACACTAGCTCCAAAGGGACACAAGGACATTGATTAAAAACCATGGAAGCCATTCTGGCTGAGGATCTCGCTGGCCGTCTCCAGCGGTGTTACCTGGGTGGCGGGAGTGCTGCTGATGAAAGCGGTCGATGGAGCGCAGCATGAGGTAGAGGACCATCTCGCTGTCGGGACTGTCCATGCGGGAGGCTGAGCAAATAAAGGGTGTCGATTTGGTTAGACCCGGAGCGTTTGGGGCAGGGAGCTAACCCCACCCCCTGCTGCCAGAGACTTTCTCTTACTGATCTCATCCTTGTTGAAAGACTCCACGCTGTACTCGTCTGCCAGGGACCTGCAGTGCACCACTCTCAGGAAAGCTGCATTTTTACCTGTAAGCAAATGGGAACATGCATAAGGAAATAATACCAGATACCACACATCTCCACTCTATACCATACACTCTTCAGTGGATGGAGGTACCCCACAATATCAGTCACTTGTTGGTTTAAATCAACTATTGGGAATTCAATAAGGCAAGCAAAAGGGTGAACAATAACAACAGGGCACCAATAACAATTTAGGATAATCCCAGCCACCTTTGGTATTAAAACTTAATCTGTTCCGTCACAGAAAAGTTTTTAGTCCATTTACCCAAAACCACCGACTGTAAGTGCGTGAAGAATTTTCATCATAAATCCACACGGGAGACTAAAGCTCTCGTAAAACTGATCGTCTCCATTCAGAGATGCTTGGTGCAGAAAATACTTACAGAAGAGTCTGATGTCTTGCTCAGTGATGCTCTCTGGAGGCTATGGGAAGAAGCGAGTGAAGAAAAGAACAAAGACAAAAGGCAGAAACTGAAGACAACAATAACCATGTGAACTGCAGAGCCAAACATTCATATCTTTCCCACATGAATCTGATTTAACTAAAATGAATTGTCTTTTGCAATAGTAAAAAAATAAGGGTGTGATATTTACCTTTCCAACAGACTGTAGGAGAGACTCTACATGTTTGGCCACTATCAAAGCGTCCTGCATTGCTTTTTCTCTGTAACTGAAAGGGGGAAAAAAACTCACTAATAGCGTATTATAGACATTCGTACCTGCAACATAATATTGTTTTCAAATACTAAATACCGGACTGAAATCAAACCGTGCATTTCACACAGGGATGAAGTATTAATCTAAGATTGGTGTCAAAGCCGTTTCTGGCAAATTAATTTCTTTATTCCTAATTAATGTGCACACTCTGTAGCAGGTGTGTTACACATATATATCTCATGTAATATGTGCGCACACACAGGTTTGTATTCCATCTATTCATCTCTATGGGAAAAACCCTAATCCCAACAAATATAACCATAACCCCTACCCAGCCAAAACTATAAGGAACCAAACAAAAAACAAGACATTTTGCAGTCACAGATTTTTATAAAGTTGAGTTCCTCCTGACTGGAAAAAATAGTCCCCGCAACGTCCCCACGAGGTAACATATACATAACCCACACACACAGCCACACAGAAATGTTCCCCTACACATTCTGGAGGCTGATGAACTTCTCCGAGTTGGCGATCATGTCAGGAATACTGCCCCGCACAGGCAGGTTCCCCCCACCGTCACTCCCCACAAACTCCTTCACGGCTCGTGCCATTATCCAGAAGGCTGGCGTCTGTGGGGCAAAGACACACATAGGAAGCATTTCCAACAAGAAACAAAGTCCAGTTATTGCGTTTCACAAACCTGTATCTCAAATGCCAAGCTAAGCTTATGGAGTTCGCAGTTTAATCTAGTTTATATGGTTGGATACACATGTTTGGTTAGACCTCTCCATTACTGGGGTCTCTCCAGTGACCTGACATGACAGCTTAACAGCCTCAAGATGATTTTCTTAGTCTTATAACTACTCGGGCCCTTTGAGTCAACAATTGTCCTGAGTGCTGTGTATCCAATACTGCCTTATCTCCCTATATTAAAAGTTTTCTAATAAAGTGCAATAATGGATAATTTATTGCTGAATGTTGCTAATCAAGTAAACGATGGTAAACATGGCCATCATTACCTGAGATGTAATGTTCTTGCATTCTTCGCCATCAAAGATATCCTGTACCACACTTGAAATCTGTGTAGGAAAAAATTAGCACCATCAAACCAGGGTTTCTCCAACCTTTCCCAAGGTTTGGACCATGCAGCTGGTTGGCAGATTACACAGGCTGCTGAAAAGTTGAAAGGGATAACTTTTCACACATTAGCTTTGTCAATAACAAGTAAAATAAAAATGGGAGGGGGGGACACAGACGTGTTACCATAAGGAATTTATTCTGTAAACATCATCCATCCATCCATCCTCCTACTGCTTACTCAATACTGGATCACAGCGAGCCTGGGGCCTGGAGCCTACCCCAGGATTCAGAGAGCATGAAGGAGGGCACATCAAACACACACACTAAGGGAAACACAGGCACCCCAATCCACCTAGAGGAAACCCATGCAAACACGAAAGATGTAAACTCATACTATGCCACCATCCCGTCCCACGTAAAAATCAATCAAGAATAAATTCTGATTAATTGCAAAACTTTAGACACCAAGTATCATAACCCTGGTACCATTGTTGCAGTTCATCGGATTAAAGGATTACAGCAAATGCAAGGATGCTGACCTTTGTCGGGTTAAGGGCAGTGTTGATGTTCTTGATTGCCTCGTCGAAGTTCTCCTCGTCCTCAGGAACTCCATTCTCATTCTTCAGAATGCCTGAAATGGTACAAGTACCACCACAAAATAAGGTTAGATGGGGGGCAGCAGGACACCTCTTAGAAACAACTGGTCATGCTGGGCAAGTGGAGGAATGAAATATGAAAATATGAAATGCGCACTAAAGTATGAGAGTACAACATATTAAATGAGTTAGGCAACGTTTCCCAATCCGGCCCTCGGGGACCCGCAGACGTTCAATGTTTTTGCTCCCTCCCAGCTCCTGGTAGCAAAAATGTGGATAGGACGGGGCAGGGAATAGGGTGGGGGTCTGCAGATCCCCGAGGACTGGGCTGGGAAACATTGCAGTAAGGTGAGGAAGGGTCCTACCTTGCCGGATGAGCTCTCGGAATGACTCCTTCTCTTTGTAAGTCTTCGGTAACTGAAAATTGTGCTACGATATGAAAATACATATCATGTACATTACTTAAAAACTACATGAGCTGAATCTAGATTAAACCAAAAAGACTGTGGATTTACCTCACTGTACCACTTTTCTAAGTACTTGGCAACAATAATGATCCATGGTGTATGACTATGGTCCTATACGTGAGAGGAAAGGTATATGGTCAGTACATTTGGATAAATAAAATAAAGACATTATTACAGAGTCATACATTATTGCAATGTTTTTCTTAGAACATTAGAAACGTTTAATAGTCTCAAAATCCATCCATCTTCATGTATCCAGAGGCCATGGCGTGTAGGCAGGTGGCAGGAGGGTGACACCCTGTACAGGATGTCAGCCCCTGGCAGGGCAAACACTCACACACCAAGGCAAATCAAAACACACCCATGTCATCTAACTGCATGACTTCAGCCAGGACCCAGAGAAAACCTACGCAAATGCTGGAACAATGCAATGCATACCCCACACATAGAGTTGGGGTTGGGATTCAAACCAACAACCTTGGAGGTGTGAGGTTAGGAGGCTATCTACTGCAGTGCTGCCTTATGTTAGAATAAATAGAGAAATGAGAGATGCTACATTTGGTATGCCCCCCCCCCCCGACTAACTGTACCACAATGACTGAAGAATGACTAACCAACCTTTTTTTCCATACTATCTAGATCATAAGACTGGACATGGTTCTTAAGCTCTGCAAATGGTTGGTCAAGCCTCAGGTCTTCAAGGGCATTATCTGGATGTGATTCTATCACTGTCCAGGGGGAAAAAGAAAACAGCAGCTGAATTAGGCACATAACAAAATTTAAAAAGGTACTGACAACTCATGTGGTCAGTGGGACTTGAACCCACAACCTTCCCATTGTCAGTACAATGCTCTACTTGTTAGGCTAACCTGAACAAGACCACTAAAAAACAAATTACTATAATATCAATATGCATATGTTAATGCACATAAAAGCACATTACATACATACGCATGTCTAGCCAAAGTGCTCACATTTGTACAGTGAATTATACATCAGCATGTCAGACCTTAAGTTTGACAAAGCTTATCGTCATATTCACCCATCTATTTATTACCATTTATATGAGTTACATTTATTTAATTTTATACAGAAATTGTTCCATGTGACATTTCGTGCGGTTCTTTACTCCGCAGTCTCTTAACCACCGTAACTTGGCACACTGGCGCAACACAATCGGAATGATCTGACTGAACCCCACGCAGCTCTTGGAAGCCTGCCATGTACCTAACCCCAGCGCTTCCCAACCTGGTCCTCAGGGGCCCCCAGACAGCCCATGTTTTTGCTCCCTCCCAGCTCCCTGCCAGACTGCCCACGTTTTTGCTCCCTCCCTGCTCCCTGCCAGACAGCCCACGTTTTTGCTCCCTCCCTTCTCCCTGCCAGACAGCCCACGTTTTTGCTCCCTCCCTTCTCCCTGCCAGACAGCCCAC
>JAODKK010000008.1:16256133-16267084 GCA_026774405.1 Petrocephalus microphthalmus | reverse complement strand
GCAGCGGCACAGCGTCACACTTACGGGGTCCTCGGCGCTGCGATCCCCCGCCAGCTCCCCGTGCAGATGCCCGTGCGCACCGCGTCTCTGCTCCGCCATGTCAGTAGCCGGCGAGCCCCGGCACCATGCCTGCCGCAAGCCCCGCTTTTCCGCGACCGCCCCCTCCGATCGATCCCGGGCGCTGCAGGCTATAGGCTGCGGGAGCCGTCGGGCGGCGCCGGCCGCGGCTGTGTGCGCATCCGACGCGCGAATGCCTGGGGCGGTAGTACGCGATGCCGGCGTCTCACACACCGCAATCCGACCGAGGACGGAGCCGCCTGCTGCCCGGCCGCAGTGAGCAGCGACTCGGGCTCCCGATGTACGCGCACCCGCGGCTCACGTGACCCGCGGGGCGTCGGAATGGCATTAAATGGGAAAAGCGCGTCGCCGATTTGCGCTGCGAAACAGCGCGCACACGTACCTGTGCGCCCTAAGCCGCTCGCCGGGCAGGTGGGGTCGCCCTCGGAGGGCGGGGGGCGGTATATAAACGTCTATAAACGCCCCCCTTCGCGGGCACGCCGCACGCCGCTCCGGAGCCTTTCTGCGTCCAGTCGCACCGTAGCTGATTGTGTGCATGCAGTGCATCTGGGGACATGTGCACCTGTGCGGCTTAAAAGGCGATAACCGCAAATGCATGTTTCTTTGCACTAATCTCTGCTTACGTGGTGATATCGGGCCATTAGATAACCACACGCAGGCCGGTATTCTTATTGCGAGTAGGGCAGCCCTAGTTATACTACTGGTGTAAGTTTTTAAGTCATGTACTTAACCTGAATTAATCAATTGCTTCAATACAATCTAGCTATATCACATCAGAGGCCCGTTGGTTCTTTTAGGCAATTGCTGCATATAGTACTCATTTTTATTTACTAATGTTAAGACTGGAATTACAAAGCAACTCTCTGCCTGAACGGCTGTTCTTGGAGTAAGGAAATAATTCATGAATCGTAGGAGGAGATCATATTCAATTTTCTTTTTTAATTACACAGATACATAGCTCAACACAGACAATAACCTGAATTAGAATGTTTACAGCTTCACATGTCCGACGTAGCGCACGATTAGAGGGAAACAGCGAAAGGGGACGCATGCAAGAAATAAATTAAAATGAAAATACAATTCTCCTGGCACAGTTTGCTTTCAGAGCATGATCACAGGACTCTTAAAGAGGAACAGAAAATTACATTTTCTTCAACACACCGACCTTCCTACAGAAACGTACTTTTTTCTGTGATAATGTATTGCACGAAACATCATAGTATGGTTCTCTACACATATCAAATCAAACCTTCATTTGTCTAAAGCGTTTATTTAAAAAAGAGAGTCCCTACAATGGCTTTGAGAATACAAGCTGTACCCATCTTTCCAAAGACCTTTCCAGCAGTTAAGCTTCGCCAGGTTTACAGTACAAACTATTATTATTATAATTTTACCGAAACAGCTGAAGAATCACACAGGCATTGTAAACCAGTTTGTTTTTCTAGGTTAGTAAAAACGGTGTCAGAGAAGCTTATGCCTCCGCACGTTATACGCATAATGGAACATCTCCATAGACCATGTTTAAAAAGCTAAAAAGAAGGTGACAGGCGCGGCTTCTTTGCCAACGCAGGACTGGGCTGGACCCCCCGCACCTGTTAATGAAACGAACATTCATATTTATTTACAGCAGCCGACGGGCTCTCCTCGTCGCGGACCTCAGAAGCGTTAAAGCAGAAATCCTTTTGACTATGCTCCCAAATGACCATATCCACATCTGGATAATTAAAAACACCTGTTCGTGTTGTTCAGCGGCCCAGACCGGAGATTTGCTCTTATTCTGCCGAGTAGCTCACAGCGGCGCCTGGAAACCAAAACCCAGACTTCTTCGTTGATATGATCGGGGTGTTTTTTTTTCCTTTTTTCCTCTTTTTGGACATATACAACAATGTCAAAGTCTCTCTTTCTTCCCAGTTCAGCGGTGACAAGCATGCCGTTGGCCCACTACCTCCCCAGACCGGTCACCCCTTGCCGATGCTGCTGCATTGGGATTAAAATCCCCAGAACGAGCCCCCTGACGGAATTCCATACGATTTACAGACAGAAAAGTCTTCATAGATAGAAATACTGTGGGAATAACAGAGAAACCTAAAAGTTACACATAGTTTTTTTTTTGGTTATATTTGTTGAGGTTATGGAACAAAACAATTACAAACCAAGGAATCGTGCCTCGAGTCTGAACCACAGGCAGACCTACAAAGCAGGGCTACAGATATATAGAATATGGAAATATTAGCATCATCTGAATAGTAACCTAACTTTCCAAATTCTCTTAAAGGAATACGAGGTTTTAGCGCTGCTTCTACTGGTTTGATAATCTTCCTCCCATATTTACGCCTCAAATGTTTGATTAAAGCTCAGGGTGCTGACTTATGTCTGGCCATACAGTTAAACTACACATTGGAGCATTTACCCCTGCAGTTCTTGCGTAATTACTACATTTTCACATTCCTAAATAAGAAGCTGTAATATTGTGTGGCGAATGATTGGAGTAAACAGGTAATTATGCGTTTGAAATGCTTAAATGGGAAAAAAGCTGAAAGGTGGCTATCTGTGGGCCTCCGCGCTGGCGTGCACACTGGCGGTCTTTGTGCTTCGAGCGAATGAGACTATCTGAGATACTTTGGTTCACACGCAGTCGGTACGGAGCCTCCGGCTCCCGGGCCGGCCCATGGCGTGTCGGAACTGCGCATCGGTCAGATCTGCGGCCGTTCGGAGATGCTTTGGTCTGTGCTTTTCGTTATTTTGGAAGAAATGCGACATGAGAAAGGTTACAGTCTCACAGAACATTCGCCTCGATATGGAACCTGTGCCCACTGAGATAAGCCGCCCGGGGATCTGCACAAGCACGGATTGTAGAGTTAGCACCAGACCGCGGGTCCCTCACGCTTGCCGGAGAGTCGCCGCGTCCGGCTTCGGGCTCTGGGAACAGGCTCGGCGCTACTGAAGCGATCTGGATGTTTTACAGGCAGCTCGTGGAATCCTTTCTCACTTTAAAGCATTTGTTTGTGTCTGAAAAGCAGTGCTGTTTGGCTGTATTGTTAAGAAATCATTTTCTTTATCGGATTGTGGAACCAGCGGGTTCTGTAGAAATGCACACATTACGGCGGCTGCTGTTTAAAGCAGCTATCAAGGTCGGCTTCCCGAGACTCTGCCAGCGAATCTCAGTGGGTTTGCAGGTTTGTTAAACAAGCGCAGCTCTCACAGCTGAGTGATTTAGCTCTTGTTCGTCATTTATTTGCTCGGCAGTGATGTTTATCTGTTCTTTCCAATTATTACTGAGAGATGGAGTGAGCGAAACCAGTTAGTGGTTTGTGGGGGGCAGAATCCTATCACGGGAGGGGGCAATGCAGAACGGTGGGTCGCTGTTTTAGTTGAGACATACAGACCAAAGAACAACAGGTGCAGTGAAACACATAGATAACATATCAACACGCGCATACACACATATAAATTATTCTATGTATCATGCATGCATATAGGGAGATGGATGGCATGTTGTCTGCAAAATGACTTTGTAATTGAGTATGGAGGTGGAGCATGCGCAGCGGCACTGCGATAATAAGGACCGCTGTTAATGTTTCCCCAGTTCCGTCTGTTATACGTGACTAGGCCAATAAGCTCTACGCTGAAGCAAAGTAGCACTCAGAGATTAAATTACACAGGACATCATTTAGGGCTGTAATATTACTTAACTGGATGTGGACTTATTTGGAGTTAAATAATTTGGATACGAGCTGCCTGTTTCCTTGGAGAGCCTTTATGCGTTTCTTTAAAGGCATTACTTTGTTAATGGTAAGATTCAAAGGCGTCATCGTCCTCTGTGGCCCAGTAATCTTAGAGCGGATGAATAGTAACATTAACGGTTGAAACAAGTCTTGACGGTTTTAGTAAAAAGTTTCTCTTCATTGAGCTGCCGCAGGGACACGCCTGTCCGATAGGTGGCAGTATTCCACCTAAATTGGGGAGACTAACGCCGAAAGTGGCAGCAGGGCCAAAGGCAGCCTGGTGCTGACGCGGCCTCGCGCCCATAACGCCGCTCCCTCGCGCAGTGGGAACGGCGCCACGCCGCGCGCACCCACCGGGGAGATGGCTCTGCGCGCGCGTGCGGGCGGCGCAAAGGCGCCGCTGGCTGCGCCGTGGCCACGCGCCGCTGCGCTGGAGTGCCTCGCGCCGCGCTCGAGCTGCGATTACACGCGCGGCGTCGCGCGCCCGGCGCGCGCGCTTCGCCTGTACATTACACGCACGTCAGATTCCGCAAATATAGGAAAAGTGAAGCGTTTCAATGCTGAACTGTAATTGCTTCAATAAAAATGCGAAATGAAAAAAAATTATATTCTAGACTTTATACTTTCTGTTATTTGGCAAACATTTTTGGACCTCTTTAAATACTATATACATTCACATTAAGTTACTGTTATTATTTTAAATATATTTATGTATATTTATATTCTTTATATCACCCTAAGGGCAGTTGCTGAGGTTCCCTTCAGTAGCTGAATTCTACTCTCATATTGCACCTCTAACTTCTTGCTGTCTTACAATACAAGTAATACAGAATATTATGGGTTCACTTTTTACTGCCTACTGCAGACACAAAGAGGACCCTGCTGACAAACGTCTTGCTTTATGTTACAAAGTTCAGCCCCAAAAATTTTAAAGCGCTGGATTCTTCCTGTCAGGGGGTGTTCTGCCAACAAACATCAGAGACGAGACACACTTTTTTTTCCTTGAAAAAGAAACAACCAGTATCTACAACATGTTTTATCCCCTTCACAGATAAATATATAGAGAGATATACTTGGGTGTCTTGTCGAGGTGGGACGACATTAGCTGAAGGGGGCATGGGGTGAGGAAGGTACACATGGGGGAGGTAGAGAAAGAGAGAAATCAACAGTGTTCTGCATGCTTTCGAAAAAGGAAAGTAAAAACTGAAAGGTCAAACCCCCTTAAATGTCTTCGGAGAGCGAGAAAAAGCTTCCAATCTGGAGGGTTTGCTTGTGGGACAAGGTCTGTTTCAGTGCCGTTCAGTTCTGTGAGGATCAGCAGTTCTGCCTTCACTGGGAGCCGGCCAGCATCTTTTGGTTTCCAGTCCAACGCCGCTCAGGAAAATAAGTAAAGTCACTGTCTTGTTCACTTTCTCATCAGTTCTGCTGCTGCTTGTTGCCGTTTTTCGTGCAACTGGAACAAAAAAAAAAACGGAAGTGATTTTCCCGTCACCATGGAAAGGTGTCAGAGCAACAGCGGCACTGCTGCTGGTTCGGCTTTGACGCTCGGGGCCCCGGGGCCCCTGCCGCAGCGCCTCTCTAGGGCCGACCCTGCCGCAGAGGTGCTGAAGTAGCTTGCGTTTGGTTACGAGATCAGTGCTTCTCCTCGTCTCTTAGTAACTTTGGCAGTGTTGTAAAAATAGAAAGGTTTGGATCGCGTTTTTTTTTAATTCATTTGGGTTCACGTCTGTACAGAGAGGTGAGTCCGGTGTATATTTTCTTGGCTCGCTAGCAAGGTAGTTAACAGGTTTTTTTTTCTTTCTCTATTCCTTCCGGATTTTTGGATTATTCTTTTATTATTCTTGTTTAAAGCCAAAAACAAACCTTTAAAGTTATTCCTCTGTGAGATAAAGCGTTACTTTTCTTGTCGAAGAGTCTGTCTTTGAGGTGAGCCCAGCACTGTATGTGTGTATACGATGGGCGGGGGAGGGGAGTTCGGTGTACCATTCCCCCCCTTAAATGAGGTGAAACGTTTGTTTACTCCATCCACACCCCCCCACATATACCACATAAAGTGGGTTTATGGTATTCAAGCCAGACAAAATTACCATGAGTCGATGTGATGGCTGAAGTGCTGTGCTGATGTTACACCGTCTGGTTCTTAACTGGCAAGACTGGTTCTTAAGACGGCAGACTTTTTTATACACAGCCTATATGTCAAAGGCAGTGGAGGGTGTTCATGTTTATTGTTGTGGCTGTGGGTGAAATATGACCTGGCCTGACCGTAAAGTAGACACTACGAGTCTTCGCGTCTGTGCGTGTGTGTGCGTACGCGCGCGTGTGTGCACGCATGTGGGTGTGTGCATGCATGTGTCTGCACGCGTGTGGGTGTGTGCATGCATGTGTCTGCACGCGTGTGGGTGTGTGCATGCATGTGTCTGCACACGCGCGTGTGTGTGGCTGACCGAGAGACAGCGAAGGTTTCAGGAGTGGCGAGAAGGAGATCTTCAGGTAGCTGAAAAGCGGCGCCCATTAGCTACAGCTCAGGGGAGGCTCCCCAGTCTCTTGTGGGTGGGGGTGTCAGTGGGAGGCGCTGTCCAGCAGGGCGGGGTCGCCGCGGGGCGGGTGTCAGCGGGAGGCGCTGTCCAGCAGGGCGGGGTCGCCGCGGGGCGGGTGTCAGCGGGAGGCGCTGTCCAGCAGGGCGGGGGTGGCCGGGGTTGTGGAGCGTGAAGCGCTGCTAGAAGAGGCTTCCTTTGGGCTGGCCGTGCTGCTGCCGCTGCCCCCCCCGACGCCGGCGGCCGGGCCGGACAGCGAGAGGGACGCGGGGGGGTTGCTCTCGGAGTGTGTGGGCGGCGCCCCGGAGGAGGACGTGGGCCCTGGCAGGCCCTGCAGGCCCTGCCCGCACACGTGGTGGTGCTTCTCCCAGTCCCGGTGCTGACAGAAGGAGCCGCAGTAGCGCGCCGTGTTGCAGCCGCTGCATGTCTCGCTGGCCTTGCGGCCGCAGTTCCAGCAGCTCTGGGGGAGGGCAGAGGGACACTCGGTTACCCATGGCAACGGCGTCTGAGTGACAGTAATAGTTAGGCTCTTTAATGTTGAACTGTGCTCAGGTGATTCTAGGACCTTTTAAGATGGGAGCATAAGAGGGCCTTATTTCATATACAGGGGCTGTTAACCAATGAAAATTTTTTTAATCTGTGATTGACAGGGGAGAGGGCACTCTGGAGGCCAATCAGCTTTCAGCTGGGGCCAGTGCCTCTGTGGCCCCGCCCCTGTATATGCCTCTGGAGCATATACATATATCCATATATGCTATGCTATGAATGTAATACAGCACAAAACACTGAGCCGTCTGTGGGCCTGGGGTGGTTATGTGGCATCCTTTATTGGGGGCATGCGTATGTCAGGCACACGTGTGTGTGTGTGTGTGCGTGTGTGTGTGTGTGTGTGATCTCAGAGGCAGGCCCCACCTCGCTGGAGTCCTCCTGCTGGTTGATGACTGTCAGTGCGTCTTCGGAAGCCTGCCTCTTGGCCTCAGCCAGCGCCCGCTCCATCTTGGACCTCTCGGCGGAGATCATCTCGTGGGCCTTGCGCTCAGCGTCTGACACGGCCTTCTGCAGCTCCAGCATGGCCTGTCTCTTCACTTCGTTCACCGCCTCCTCTGGAGGGGGGGGACACGGGAGTGTTAGAACTCCCCCCTACGCGCTGGGTGCAGGAAGGCCCAGCCATCATCCTTTATTGAGGCACTCTAAGCTTTCAGCTTGTCGTATCGCGGCAAACAGATGTACATCATCCAAGATTTAAAACATTCTGTCAGAAAGTCCTCAATAATTCATTACAACAAGTCCGGTAACAATCATCTCCAGCCTGACAACAGCAGCTGTCTCCCAACTTTGTTTGCAAACTTCCTTAATAATGTGGAATTCTGGGTATCATCTCCTTTTGACGTTTTTTTTTTTCTGAATGAATAGAAGAAAAATATTGGAAACAAGGAAACCACTAATGACTCCCAGATGCATGATGCAGAGCTAGAGAAATGTGGAGCTCAGTTGATTGGGCCCCATCCTTGGCTCTTTGTTCCAGAAATGCCAAATGTGCTTGAATTAAGACTCAACGCTTTTTAGAACAGGCAGGTGTGCGGACTACCTCACACAAGGCCCCCGAAATAGGCGCCCGCTCTCCTGTCCTTAAGAAGACAGATCATCAGGCTGGTCTAATTGTGTGTTCATTCGGTCGGCAATTTATCTTACTACATCATGACAGACTGAACAAGGATAAACATTGACTTGGAAATAATTATCTCTCAGGCCCATAAAAAATATTCATCTGGACAAAAACACTGCAGAGTGAATGCGGTGATCTTCTGAATTCATTTAAGGAAATGACATTTTTATTAGCGCCAGAGTAACGGAGAGTCTGGAACGTGACCCAATCCGCAAACATCTTACAGGCCCCCTGGACCTGGAGGTAGCCACTGGTTAAATGTCAGATGGGACCACTGGGGGGGGTGGGAGAGGCAGATGTAGCAATCGTAATGCCCCCCCCCCCCCCAAAAAAAAAGTCATTCCCACACGCTGAGTCTACACTAAGCATCCTGCCAGTCTCCAGTGTCAGCTTGCCTCCAAACGAATGATGCAACATAAAGCTTGAAAAATCAGGGAAGTGGGCCTTCACCAGGGAGGATGTCTGTGTCGCTTCGTACTCAGCGTCTGTTTTTTATTTAACGGGGGCCACGCTGCCAGACTTACGGTCCGGCCACGTGTTTCTCGGTAAGAGGGAACACGGAATGGGGGGGCGTCAAACGGTACAGGGGTTTGTTCTTTTGGCATCCCGGGGTTGAAAAATGTTTTAGGCATGTGTGCATTTTCCGGGAACTCTCAAACTGCAGCCCCCCAACCGCGCGACGTGGGACTGCTCCGGCCTGCAGGAGTGAGTGCAGTGCTCCCGCCATCTCCCCTCCGTACGCGGGGGTCCCGCTAACTCCCACCCGCGCGGGAGGGTCCCGCCATCTCCCATCCGCGCGGGAGGGTCCCGCCATCTCCCATCCGCGCGGGAGGGTCCCGCTAACTCCCCTCCATACGCGGGGGTCCCGCTAACTCCCCTCCATACGTGGGGGTCCCGCTAACTCCTGTCCGTGCGCAGGGGTCCCGCCATCTCCCATCCGTGCGCGGGGGTCCCACTAACTCCCCTCCATACCCGAGGGTCCCGCTAACTCCCATCCGCGCGCGGGGGTCCCGCCACCTTCTGTCTGCGTCCCGCCTGCCATCCCCCATTACCTGTTTCCTGCATCCACCCGCTCTGTTGGGGGCCCCAGCCATCCCGTTATCGGCCTTAAAGTGAACACCTCAGTAGGATTATTTTGCAAAGGTAATTAATTTTATCAAGGAGACTCCAGAGCAGATGCTGGAGCAATTAGCACTTAATGGAAAACACGGGCTGGCAATAATAATGTTTTAGCTCTAGTGGGATTGACTCCCGTCCGCGCGCAGGGGTCCCGCCATCTCCTGCCTGTGCGCGGGGGTCCCACTATCTCCCCTCCACACGCGGGGGTCCCGCTAACTCCCGTCCGCGTGCGGGGGTCCCACTATCTCCCCTCCACGCGCGGGGGTCCCGCCGTCTCCCATCCGTGGGATTGACTAGGTTTCTTTCTTCTTAATTCCGCTCTCTCTCGCTTGTACTCTGAGACCTCACTGGACTGATGAATGCTGCTTTATTTTATTTTTTTAATTAAGAGGGCCTGGCACCGCAGTAACCCCGCTGGGAGAAACGGCCACCGGACCGCAGGGCCCAGGCTCAGGGCTCCCCATGGAGTGCTCAATCAGGTACGGGCGGGAGGGCGGGTAATCCTGGCACGCTTGCGCTCGTGGGCGCCCGCGGTGCTTCATCTGGCACCGGCGGGTGTCGCGGGGCCGGGCACGGGCGCCGTGACTTACCCTGCTTGTTTTGGAGGTGCTTTAGTGCTGGTGAAAGCGGCAAGCTTGTAGCACCTGCGTGAAAAACAACTGCAATTAAAAGGGCATTACTGCCAGCGAGGATGCAGCGCGGCTCTGCCCGGCACCTTTCGGGTCCGGGTTTTTGTTTCTGGGGCCTTTGGGGGGCCCCCCTTTTCGTGTATTAACTGTTTGGGGCCAATAGGGAGCCGAACCTTGTGGACCCCATGCGAAAGCATGGTTTAAGCAGTGGTAAACCCCGCCGCTGCTGGTGCCGATTTGGTGCCGTGCCCGGCTCAGTCCGGTTATCCATTATCTAGCCCAGGCTGTCTAGGACTGTGCTAATGTCCAAACGTGGGCCTGGACTGCCTCCTATGTGACCCCAGCTGGTCCAAGCTGTCGCAGTCAAATGCTGTAATAAACGGCGTCAGCTGTCGCCGAGGCCTTTTTAAACGCAAAGAATTTTCTGGAAGGGGACTAACGAACTCCCCCCTTTCCCCTCCAGTGGTGGCCGAGCGAAACCCGCCGGCCGCCCCCCCCGCCGCCGGCCGCGTCCGCTCGCTGCGTTTTCACTGCGGTTTTTAGCTGCAGTCGCCTTGCACGGAGGTGACAGATGGAGAGCGGCGATGGCTAACGACAGGCGCGCTCGCAGTCCCCGCCCTTATGTAAGCGGGCCTGCGCCTGCCTGGGCCATCTGTAGCGACAGGCCCGTCCAGACGCTCGCTGCTTACCAGCTTTCCTCCAGATCTCCTCAGGCAGGTATCCAGAGGGCGGCCGGTGCAGGAAGTCCCGGTGGATCTCTGCAGAGAGAGGCGGAGAGACACCGTTGCCCCTGAAGATCGGACAGGCGTGGGGGGGGGGGGCGTATCGGTAATCGCGGGCTTACGCTCCTCCATCGCGGAGATTAGAGGGAGCTTTCGGCTGGGTTAGCCAGTGCGGCGTAGCGGCGGTGTGTGCATGCTCGCGTCCCGGGGCAGCGCCGGAGGAGTACCTAGGGCTCGTGTCTTGCCGCTGTTAGGAGTGTTGGAGTTGTGGGGAGGTGGAGGAGAAAGGCGAGGGAGGCGCTGGGCGGAGCTCCCACCTTTTTTCATATCCTCCACGTCGCTGTAACGCCGGATCCAGTGGTTCATCTCCTCGCGGTCGGCCTCCTGGCAGCGCCGCAGCACCGTCAGCGAGCGCCGCGTCTTCTCCACCATGTCCATGATGCAGTTCAGCAGCTGTGGGGAGGTGGGCGGGTGGGGG
>JAODKK010000008.1:16228222-16243611 GCA_026774405.1 Petrocephalus microphthalmus | reverse complement strand
CTCAGTGTGCTTCCTCGTCCCCCCCCCCCCCTGTTCTCCTTCTCTCAACATGTTCCCTCTCTCTCTCCCTCTCTCTGTCTCCATCTGTAGCTCTGGAGAGCCTGTAGGAGGAGGAGAAGGAGGAGAAGGAGGAGAAGGAGGAGGAGGAGGAGAAGGGGGAGGAGGAGGAGGTCTCCAGGAAATGAGGGAGTGTGCCGAGGCCCCGGCACCTGCGGCCTCTCCGGGCCCGTTTGCCTGCCGCCGATGTCAGGCTTCCCATAGCCACACGGACCTCCGGATCGTTCCGCTTGGGCCAGCAGCAGCCAATTAGCAGTGCGGGGCCGGCAGGTGTGTCACCGAGGGCCGCACCGACGCCGGCCAGTTCTGGCAGGCCCTACTCCCGGCCCGCTCCGCTCCTCGCGGGCCAGATGGCCAGCGCCGAGTTATCGCTCGCTTATCCGCGACATTTCCCTGAGCGCCAGCGGCGTGCTGGCCGGTCGCTATTCATTCCCTTGCAGCTAGTTCTGATTGGGGGACGAAGTCATGTGACAAGTTAAACAGAAGCCTGACAGGTTTCCCCTGCAGAGCCTCCATTTAGCTCAGAGCCGGAAAACAGGAACTAAAGGAAAAAATACAATCCCCCAGGGAGAGACTCTCCTTCTCTCCAAGGCAGGCGAATGAGCAGCATGTGATTGGCTGGTCATTCTTGCGAGTGAGGGGCGGGGCACTGAAAGGTAAGCAGCGCCATTAGCGTACAGATTCCCTGCCCCGCCAATCATCAGGAATGGATTACACGCGTGACAGTGGATTACACGCGTGACGGATCTGTCTCCGGTTTGCTGTTCAAGGATAAATTCAGCACATTTTTTTTCTTCATGTCCTCCATCTCGTGGCTCAGATCCGGTCTGTGACTGTGTCCTTAAAGACTGGCGTCTTTGCAAGTTCTGACTCTCATCATGGTTCTGATCCAGTTTCTGACCCCAACCTTGAAGCTCACTGTCCTTCTGGGCCCTGCCTTTTGTCATGGTTCCGATCTATTTCTGACCCCAACCTCAAAGCCCACTTTTATTCTGAGTCCTGTCTCTCTTCGTGGTTCGGATTCAGTCTATGACCCCATCCTGAAAGCCCACTCTTCATCTGAGTGCTGTCTAACTCCTTGGTTCTGATCTGGTTCCAGCCCGTCCCAGCATCCCGGTGTTATCTTCTCTCACGATACTTCTTTTAATAAGCATTTCTCAGTATTGAGGCTCTTCCCCCAGGGCTCGCTGTGACTTTCGAGTTATTGCTTGTGCAGAGATTTTCATTTTTGCACATCCCTTCAACCCCCTTCGGACTGGGGCAGGAAACGAGGGGGAGAAACCCCCCCCCCGCACAAACACGGGAAGAACACACACTTTACCCACACGGTGTCGGGGCCCCGCTTTGAAAGAACCAGCACGTCACCCAGCAACCAATGCGACCTTTCTTTGGTTAATTTACAGCACTTATTAAAGTTTCTCGCGCAGAGTGAAAACCTATTCACAAAGCCGCAGTTTAGAAAAGATATCTGTTAGCAGTGAAGGAAAAAATGGGCCAGCAGCCTGTCAATATAAATGACAGAAACCCGACGTTGCTCTAAAACTCAATTTAAATGGTTGCATCGTTGCCGGCCTTCTGTTTCGGGGAGATAACAGCCGTTAATTTCGCCAGCGCGCGGAGATGCGGGCCCTCTCCCGCCCAATTCCCACTCCCCTGGCACTGCCCAGGGAAATTTCAGATGCTTTCAGACTGGCTTCGGGGGAGACCGTTGCTTTAATGCCACCTCGTAAAGCTGGCGTCCGTCTCGCTGGCAAGCGGCAGGCGTGTGAGATCGCCCACCCCGAGGGGGGGGGGGGGGAGCAGCGGCACACCATCAGGCACAGCAGAACCCCCACACTCAGCCACACTCAGGCCCCCACCCCTGTGCAGTCCCCCAATTTCTCAGCCGTTCGGACCGCGGTGTCCGCACAGCGGTCCCGAGGACACTGGGGCCGAAACCGCCTCCTCTGTGTCACATTACCACAAACAGCCGGACCTTGTGGACTCCACTTATCTGATCGTGCAAAAGGGAAACTGGAGGGAACCCGTGTCATTAATTACGTTTGTTTCTTTTGCATCGCGAGTAACCAAACAAGAACCATCACGCCGCGAGAGAGAGACAGAAGTGCCCCCTACAGGGACATGGGAACGGGCGTGTTTGTGTTCCTTTGGTTAAAAACAGAACATAACGCACACTGGTCTATGGGACAGTGATAGTGTAACAGGGGTTTTTTGAGCATGGGGTCAGCGGTACAGAAAGCACACGCGTGAGCACTGGTGCCCGGGCATGAGGAGGAGCCCTCGTCCCTGTGCAGGCGTGTGCAGTTTCACGCCACGGTCACTCCCAGCTCCCACAATCCCGTAGCCACATGTTTCTCATCCCAGCCAGATGTTTGGGAGCTGACATCCCCCCCCTGCCCCCCCATCGAGAGCTGACCATGTCACAGTAATATCAAACACATGTGCAGCGGACTGACGCTGGCGATGGGGGGGGCGGGGGGGTTAAGCGGCAGCGATCAGCGCCTGCCTTTCATCCACGGTCGGGCCCCCAGCGCCTGGGGGGGCTACGGCACGGCCAACGCGTTTCTGCTCGAATCTACACTGGGTCAAAACGATAAGCCAAACACGTCAATACAGATTCTGTCACACAGACGCAGAACAACCCTTATGAACGAACTAATGCAACTTGAATAAGAAACGCACTTGGCAAAAAGACCTCCTCTTTTGGAACATTTTATCTCGGCTTTTCGTAGTTGTATCCTCTTTCTTGCTGTCACAATGCACACGCACATACGCAGGATTCCCCTCGCCTTCTCAAACACACCCAAACTTAAATATATCCCCTGACTGGCTGTGGGTTTCATTGCACACACAGATTGCCTTTCCTGCACAGCTTCTCAGTCGCTCTCACATAAACAAAAAAAAGCCCTCAGCTTCTCATCTAGCGGCGCGTCCCAAAATCATTCTCTCCGCCTGAAACACATTTCCTCACACCAGGAATCTAACTGCAATCCGACTGTTTTCCTTGGCCACTAATGCCCATATAATCCCCGGGCCCGGGGCTCTTACTAAGGGCCCGCAGAAAGAAATAAATAAGGGCCTTGGGGAGTCGGCAGGGCCCTCGCGTGCGGCTGGGGCTGGCCGTCCCAGGCGCGGCACCTTGGGGGCGGAGGCTGCCCCATGTAGCCGCACAGTGCCATTAGTGTTTTACAGCGATTAGGAAGTGGCTTCAGCAGGTGAGCTACAGCCTGCCCGTGTGTCCGGGTTCCGGGACACCGTCGGCAGGTACGGCCGTCTCAGCCGGCGGCCCGGTTACAGAGGGACCGGCGTGACGCTCGCTAGCTCCAGGGGGGGGTTCCGGAACTCTCTGCCACTTTCCGGACTGAATCGGTACCTCCCCGGGAGCAGCTGCTCTCTGCGGTGAGAAAGACCAGAGTTTCCTTCTCTTACCCGCACAGCTGAATAATTCATTAATAGCCAAGGTGAAGATGGTCAGAACGTCTCACTGCTGATGATCCAGCAAGACGCCGAGTGCTATGGCGAGCTGCCCCAAGCATGTCGCACGGCCCTCCCCCGGTGCCCCCAGGCCTGCCCCCGCGTGGTGCTCCGTCTGGGATTAGGACAGCAGAGGTGGTCCATCCCAAGTGTGTGGGGTTTTGGGGGGGGGGCAGGGCGTCAGTGGCCTGCTGTCTGGGCGGTGTGACGTGGAGGGCCACACCCCCCTGCCGCATCCGACCCCCCCCGCTTGCCGCCATCTGCCGGGCCGCGTTCATTACAGCAAACTTCACCTGCACCCTCACCCCCCTGACGGCTGCTGGGAATGCTACAGCCCACCCTGTACCAACAGCGATTCTGCTGAGGGTCACCCCAAAGAGACCGGGGCTGGGGGGGGCGCCCTCCCAGGATGTACCACCCGCCGGCGGGGCCCCTGATGCTCCACGGTCACACGCGGTCTCACACGCGGTCTCACACGCGGTCTCACCCAGGAAATCTATGGGACCGCAAACACACATGCTTCCCCGTCATGTGGCACTCGGTGCCGTCGGGGAGCAGCAGCTGAGCGCCACTCGTCCATAAACCGAAGCGGGCAAACAGTACTGGCCATGAGCTGGACTCACTGTCGATTGGATGAGCGAAGTCTCCAGAGACGGAAGCCAGTACTTTGGATGCGGGTGCCGCCCCGTGTCCCTCCCTCTCGCCGTCCCGCCACCAGCACTGCTACCTCGCAGGGTGCTGCCCCCCCCCCCGCCTTGTCCAGATTCACTTTTTTGCCATAGAGTTACAGACACCATGACACCTCAATGGCTGTAAGCTGTCTCTGTCCCCTGGCTTCCAATCACGGCTGATCCCCCTCCGCTTTAACAGTTACAGCTGACTGGCTATTAAACAGAATAGATCTGTGATGAGGTCTGTGGCCAGGGAAGGTATTTACACAAAGTGAGCACAGACCCTCGAAGGGCGACAAATGTCGTTTAAAGGCGTGCTGACCAGGTGGGGACTCCTGCCTTTTACCCGGCAGGAGTACCAGGCATCCATGGCCGCGGAGTCCAATTCTGAACCGCCGTCCGCCGCGGTACCTTCAGACCTCCCATCAATTAGGGTGACTATTATCATCCCCTTTAATTATTTAACCGGGTCTTTACCAGGGCTGGCTGAATAATTCATTAACATCCAGCGGCGATAAATACGGCGAGCGGTTTTTAACCGCCACCCGATAAGAGGAGCCGCGATGGGGAGATGTTTCCAGCAGGAGATACGGGTGATGCCGGTGGTGGCGAGGAACGGTGAAGATCCTGCCGTTCCATCCTCGCTTTGTCGGGCCGGGAGCGTGACCTCACGCCGCCCCATCCACCCCAACATTCCCTGGCTGCGAAAGCCTCCACGCACCCTCGGGGACTCGCACCTTAAGCCGCCAGGCATGGGCTGCCTCCGTATCCAGGCCACACACCAGGGGTTTGCAACCGCGGGCTCAGCGGGAGTAGGGAGACCCTGAGTGGCATGAAGGGCTCTGATAGTAGCACCCAATCGGAATGACTTGAGGGGTCTGCCGTATTGTCCGGCTTCCCATGGGTGATGGGTGCTTTCTCACCCCAACTGGATATGTGGAGTCAGCAGCTCCCACCTGAAGATCCAATGAAGGAGCAAGCAATTCAGGGCTGGCAGCGCAGGCTGTAACGGCTCTCCACCCCCCACCCCTCCTCTACCGAGGTCTGTTGTGTATTAAAGGGAATGCGGAAAGCAGACACCATCTGATCGAAATGAAACTGTCCAGATGCAGGAGAGTTTACATGAGGGATGGGAGCAGGCTCCCAGCGATCGCCCATGGATAACTCCTGCTGGACATCAAAGAACAACAGTTTCCATTTATAGGTGGCAGGAGAGGGCCGGTACCTGTCATTATCTGTCTTACCACATTCTCCCTCATCCTGCTATCATAATAAAGACTACTCGTACTCATATTCAGTAGAGAACAACGTGCTTCAATAACGGCAGGAAATGTATAGCAAAGCACTGGTTTAACGGAAGTAAAATGCAAAGATTTAACTAAAATTAACATTCCTCTTGAAACGCCCCAAACAAATTTATCGATATTGACACTGCATTAGAAATTAGTAGTATCAAACATCCAGTTCCTCCATGATGTGGGTGTCACTGACAGTTGTACATTGCTAAGTTAGCAGAGCCAAATCGAATTAATAGGGAAAAGGTACATTTTCCTAACATAGTGAAAAACTGTAATATTCCCCAGAAAAGAGCTAAGGAATGACCTAAGAGCCGACTTAATTCCAGGAGTATAGTTTGCTGAATTTAAAGCTATAACTGGGAGAGATGTGGAATCTATTTCTAGACTGGATGGAGTGATGAAAAGGAGAATCGGAGAGGAGTGACACTGCCGGCCGGCTGCTCTCTGATGGCGTTTACACGGAAACCGACGAGGTGACGGTGCCGAAAACTTACGGAGGAGGGCAGGGAGGGAGGTGTCCGGTCCCCCGGCTAACAAAGCGGCCGCCGCCGGCTGGCCGTGCCTCTTACACCGGGATGCTCGGGTCGCCGTGACCCGGCGGTCCGACTCCCACAAATAATCACGCCATTATAACGGCCATAATATGATAAGTGATACAGGAAAATGAGGCGGAAACTGTCCGGGGATTAAATACTCGGGATTTTTAGGAGTCAAATTCGGGCACTGTTAAACGAGATTATGCAAAAAAAAAATCACAAGCTTTATTGGGAATAATTCATTGTAAATATGGCATGGCATAAAAGAAATCAGAATTATCTGTGAACACGTTTGCAAAGATCTGTATTCCAGCCATTTGAGAAACGTGCAACTAAGCAGTACTTTACGCAAAGACAAGGCTTTTTGGCTGGACAGCTTGCAGGCTGTGTGTCCCTGTCACACACACACACACACACACACACACGCACAAACACACACATAAACAATGCATAACACTGCACATAAATGCCGCACTTACTTTCTCAAGGTCGAGGTCAAATTGAGGTAATTGCAGCAAAGGTAATCCACATAAAAATTACGAAATGGCGATTACAACGCAGCAGTCCTCAGTATTTGGAAGAATAGTAAAAAATAAAGCATCCAGATTTATTAAACACCATTTAAAGGTGTTCTACTCTCGTAGATGTAAAAATAATACGAACAAAAATCCGCACGCTGGCCAATAGACAATAAAAATAGTTGGACTCCTTTGGATTTAAAGCGGCGCTGACTTTTCGATTTAAATAAATTATGAGGTAATTTACTTCACAGCTATAAGTTTGAAGGATATTTTGTCCTGCAAAGCAACAACTCTGAGACGGAGTCTATTAGATAGATCAGTCTTTGGTTTTTAATCTTCCTCTCGTGATGATAAAAATTACAGTTTTGTTGGTTTTTTTACAATCAACACATTTTTGTGTGATTTTCTTTTTCTGTTTTCGGTTTCACATCTGACCGTCTCCTTTATGTCTCATTTTCGGGTTCCTTCGAATCCAGCCCCAAACAACTCCAGGAAAGGACAAAAAGAAAGAAAGCGCGCAATTTTTCAGCAGAAGATTAAATCTTCAAATGCAACAATGACACAGGGGTGGGAAAAATAAAAAACGAGCGCACATCACCAAAGTCACTCGCCCAACGCTTTATTTATTTCGCCAGGTAATCCACGGTTGAAAGACTTGATAAACCGCCGTGACACTCATAGGAAGGTAAAACTATGCAGATTATTCTAGTACAGATCCTCTCGCCGGTGCCACTTCAGTTCTTCGGTACTTTCTTTTTTTTTTTAGTCTGCTGCTTAACACACGCCAGGGAAAACCATATAAAACGAGCCTTTATACATCCCCAAAAAATAGCGGATTCGGTGTTAAAGGACAACGCCGCACCGGCGCCCGGTCTGCGGGCAGAAGCGCTCCTGACGCTCAGACCGCTCGGCGACGCCAGGCGCTCATTCCCCGGTAAACAAGCGCCTTCAGACCTCCGCAAATCCCGTTATTTATATAGGGAAAAAAAACAAAATGAAGGAATCGGACGAGCCGGTTTGCGTGGCACTTCTCGCCGGGCTCCTTAGTTGCCGCTGGCCTTTTGATCGCCTTTAAAACAGTGACTCGTGTGGCTCTCTCCTCTCTCCCCGCCGCAGCCTTCTGTCTGCGTTTAAATCGCCATCTGGAGCGGGGATGCGTACTCCGGCGCTCCTAACCTCCCTCCCTCCCTCCCTCCCTCTCTTTCTTTTTGACAGCTTCTCAAAGCCAGAAGTTGACAGCCTCCCTCGCCGCCCGACACCGCCGCGGCTCCGGCTACTGGCTGAGCACCGGCAAACTCCACCTCTCCATGCCTCCCTTCCTCCTTACGGTCCAGATACCCTCTGCGTCGCCCGGCTGTTTGTTACTCTTACATCGGTGCTGATGCCGTTCCTATATCCTAAATTAAGACCTGCAGACCGACAATAAACGTTAAAGTGCTTTATTTTATAACTGGCACATTTATGTATCTTTTTTGAGATGCTATTTTTATGATGTTTTTATTAGCCTACTATAAACATTATCTTCGATTTCTTTTTTTTTTTTGACATTTCAGTCATAAAATGATTGCAGAAAAATGTTCCTTTATAGGAACAGCGGTACGGTTTTTTCTTGCAGGGTATCCGTATTAAAACTGGCGTGAGAGATTTTATTGTATTGCTTTAGCTGTGGGCTGCTTTTATGGTGCTGAATATTTATTCCTGATTTAAAAGCC
This sequence comes from Petrocephalus microphthalmus, assembly GCA_026774405.1. NCBI lineage: Eukaryota > Metazoa > Chordata > Actinopteri > Osteoglossiformes > Mormyridae > Petrocephalus > Petrocephalus microphthalmus. Next base: position 16,235,342 of record JAODKK010000008.1, on the reverse strand, counting down.
GCATTTTCTGCCGCTTCGATCTCGAGTGTCTGTTTGGTTGCCAAGCGTCGCCTTATAAGCGTACAAAGGTGCCCGGCTCACCTTACGGGTTTTGTGTTCCTCGCATGTGCCCGAAGTCTACCCATGGGGGCGCTGTTCCCTCGCTTCCGCAAGGCCGACTTCTGGCTTTACCACGTGACGACCAGACGTCTTCTTTAACGGTAGACCAAGAATAAAATAGTTCTAGGATTCTTCCATATTGTCACGGATCTGAGGACTTAAACGTGTATTTAAGCTTAATGAATTGTTCTTTCTTTCAAATGTCTTAAAGTACACACTGAAAGTGTGGTTATCTAAAGCTTTTCCCCGAAGCATTTAGGTGCCTTCTGCACTGTCCTTTATGCAAAATCACCGTAGCCATCTATTTCTTAAATTATTTATCCTTTTAAATTTAAATGTAAATTTCCCGTATGAAATGTATAATTCAGTTTTTTTATCATGTGTTGTAATACGCATCTCCATCCAAATACATTGTAGTGTCGAAATATTTATTTAACTTTCATAACCGTAACTCATTTAAACATCACATTAAACATCACATTAAATAATTTTTATTCAGAATCGATAATAATAATAGTAAAACTCTTGGACAGGATCTTTGTACAGCTTCAGGTTCCAATTATAAATTGCGGTTCAATTGCGGTGAAAAGAACCAATTGTATAATTTGCCCCAAAAACCAGAGAATCGACCAGATTACCTATATCCATATACTCTCAAGCTTTTTTTTTTTTTAAATCTGTTTGCCCGGCAAAATATTATCCAAAAATACAATGCCTATATTTTTCTCTATTAAAATGGATTATTAACATGAAAAAGAAATTACTCAGTATATACCTGGATGGGGTAACAGATGTTTCATGTCAGGATCTGAAGTCATAACCTTCTCACCACACATCCAGTTCCTTAATCACTAGACCATCTGCCACCCACTCTTTTTTCAGGTACAGTGTAAGCAGGTTTCTCCCTGATAAGCAGTTTTAATTCAGGCAATGGAAAAAAGGACAGTAGATTCCCATTTTGGGAAAAATGAAGCTTGGATTTCGGCCGCCTCCAACCAGGACCTTAAGTTTCACAGGTATTATTTAAGAGAGAGGTGTGGACAAGGCATAAGATACTTTTCATCTCTGCCACCCCCTAAGCTAAACGTCTCTGCTACTCAATGAACATAATGGCCACATTAATTATGATACTTTGGGAAATAAGCCTTTCCTAGCCGCAGTATTCCTCAGTCATGTCTGTGTGGAAGCAGGTGAGACTTATTTTTTTCCCATTTAACTGAGAATCTCACATCTGCCAGGCATTTGGTGAGATACCGCCAGGAGCAGGGCAAACAAAGCGGCCGCGTGGGGAACGCCGCGGCCGCGCGGGGAACGCCGCGGCTGCTTCCCGCCGCAGCTGCCTCCCACCACAGCTGCTTCCCGCCGCTGCCCGTCCCACAATCAGTCGACTCGTCTGTCTGTTGTCGTCTCTCCAAACACGTGGGGGGCTCGTGTGCGCTCCCATTCAAAGGGGGCCAATTTCGGCACATTTTATCTTAGCGGACGGGCACCTATCAAAAGTATAATCTTCTGTTGCCCTTCCTAATTAGGCAACAGAGGAGGAGGAGGAGAGCAATGAGAGCCTTTAGTGGGTACATACGTTAAGAAGAGGCTCGCACTTGAGTAGATACTTTGGCAGCGTTCCCCAAAGGATAAGGCTAAACGCTAGCAGAAGTGCTTCCCGTTTTGCATAGGCCAAACGAACCATCGACTACCATAGATGCTAGTATGCCCACGGGCCTGCTGCCCAAGCTAATATACCTACAATAGTCTACATGAATTTTATCCATCCATCCATCCATCCATCTTCCATAGACGAAACATTGTCTACTTAATTTGTTGGCAACTGTAAGATTACTTTAGTGGAAATTGTTCAATCTATTGACTTATCATGTTTATTATTATTATCATCACATCCTTTGCTGATTATTTGGAAGGAGCTTCATTCACCTTTTGGATGAATCCAAGACTTACAGCTAGGGGTTCCATAAAGGGGGGGGGGGGTTAGGATGGTTCCAAAAGCCCCTGAGTGACAGGATCCCCAAAAAATTGGAATATAATTAGATTGGGCGTCCAATGTGATCTGCTTTCACGAGCCCCAGGATCTTTAGTGAGCCCCTGCTAGCAGCCAACAGCCCTGCCCACTATTAGCATAAAAATGACAAACAGGTAACCCTAACCCTCTGGCAGGGAATCCATCAGTTTGGGAGCTGAACTGATGTTATACCCAAAACAGATGAATACATCGGACAAACACAAAGCTTCACCAAAAGGGCTGCACACGGCACCATTCAGGTTACAAGGCGGCATCCTCATTCACTCATTGCAGGCCTTGTTTGCTGTTTATTGATTAATGAATTAATGATCATACTGTAAATAGGAAACCGGTAATGAGACTTATATGCTTAATTACGAAGCATTACAGTATTGCTTTAGTTTGAAATACTGTGAAATATGTTTCATGTAATATGCACAGTTGTTACATTTACATTTGGTCCTTATCATTAAAATAATAAGGTCTTTTAAAATAATACCTGATAGCATTTCAGTGTTTCCACCATACAATGAACATCTGTTGAGTTGTTCAGTAAGGGCAAATTTAAGGTACCTGAAAACAGCTGAGGGAAATGTTAGTGACGTCTTACAAAGAGTTCCGTCATGTAAATACAGTAACAGAGAGACAGAGAAGTTTCTCCCTGGCCTGGGTTTTCTTAACTTTGCCCCCTTGGAAAACCCCAGAAAGTACAGATGCCGTGAGGAAACTTAGAATATAACACAAGAAACATTGTTTGGGTAAGACAGCGCGGAGCAGTACTGCGTGTAGCTCTGCCGATCTGGCTGCAGAATGGCTCAACGCCCCGACTCTCAGCCAGCACGCCAACGTAGCCGATGATGTGTCGTGGAGAAAGCTGGACAGTCATAACGGTGATGTACCGTCAGCACCCGGGGCAGCTCTGCCGCTATTGTTTTCCTGTGTGTTTCTCTCCAGGCAACGGCCTCCTCACCCCACACCACAGCGCTGCCGGCATGTCCCCCAGGAGCGGCCCTGTGAGCCGTAATGGTGGCCATTCCATCCTGTGTGTCAGTCTGGGTGGGGGTGGCATGGATACAGTGCCATTCTGTAGCTCCCAGGAGGCCCCTTAGCAGACTGCGTGATGCAGGACAGCCTCGCTGTGTCCAAACCTCCCCGCGAGTGAAGCAGCGTTAAGACATTAAGACACTGTTACGTCATGACCTCTGCAGTGTCCGTTCATTAATGGCTAATTGTAAAGGGTAGCCTGTGTACGTGACTGCCTGCTTGACTATGCCGAATTGTTTTTTGGTCACGTCTCCAGAAAACAAAGGAGAAATTGTACAGAGAGTAAAATCTAGGAAAGACTTCAGGGACTGTGGAGATATGCTAACATCTCCTAGGCTGTTTCAACACCCCCTTCATTACTGAAAGGGTCGTCAGAGTCCTGTAGGTCTGTCATTGTGAGCTAAATCCCCCCCCCCCATCTGACGTCAACATTTGGCTGTTCAGAGCATTTAGCACAAAGTGTCACCGTAAGACCCTGAACACAAAGTAAATATGGAGACAGGAGAAGAAAAGCCCACCTTGGAGTTGGCCTACAAGATGATCTAGAAACTGCTGCTTGGAAGAAACTATTGTCTGTTTACAATTGAATTCAGAGCTTCTGTCTTCAGGCTTTGAGAGGAACCAGAAACAGTTTGGTTATTTATTGCCAATAAAAGGATCCATCCATCTTATAAACCCTAATCCTGGCCAAGGTCACCTGGAGCCTATCCCAGGCAGCTCGGGACACCAGGCTGGGGAACTCCCTGGATGGAGTGGCAGTCAATCACAGGGCAAATACCTAGACATACTCAGATGGGCAAAAATACATCAAAACATATTTTGTTGCAGAATACAAAATACCCTATCTATAACAAATAAAAAAGTGCAAAATACAGCCACCAAGCATAGCATCAAAATAAACTGCACTATTTTACATTTAAGAACCAAAAAAATACATTTCGCTATTCTACATCAGCCTGATCCTTCACAAGCACACCGACTCAAATGGCCAAGCATACGGACCAGATCAAATATTCCTTAAATATATGCCAACCAATCACGTGAACACTGAGAAAATGGTAAGTCAATCAAATGAAAAAGTAAGAATAACCAACTCAGAAATATTTGTTTTTTGTAAATGAATTGACAAAACTGCTTCCTTTTTGCACCACAGATGCAAAAACTGAAATCAACAAAATTTATAATCAAAAATGACAAACGCAATTAAAGTGCTTTACTCAGGAACATCTTAATCACTTTAAACACAAATAGGCCTGAATTGAGCTTTAGAAATTACTTAGAAATTACATAACCAAATACAAATTATGAAATACAATATTGAATTTAAAATATGTAGTTAGATACATGTATCTGAAATATTGTGCATACTTGGATACACTCAAACAATCATAAACTATGGGCAACCTAGGGACACCACTTTGGATAATGCCATGGACAGAACAAAGCGATAGATTGCAAGTCCAGTCCATATGCGCTATACTGCCATCAGATGTCAGTAGTGAAGGAACCAGAATGGGGCAGCGACTGGGACTGGGTAAAATAATTTAATCACACCAGACTGACCTCAATCCTCCCATGTTTCTGCCATCTTGCTGCTCCATAAGAGATCAGCATGGAGACTGGCTAGATATTGTTATTGAGAGGCATATAATGGTAGCCCTGAAGAGGGCAGGGGAGAGGGATTACCCCATGGTACCTCATCCATGTCCATCCCAATGGGCTGTGCACGCTTAGCTCGATGTTCTTCAACGCTGGATTATCGACACAATCCAACACCACTGTACCATACAGTGATCAATAAGTAACACTGTACCCTATTCTGCATATACAACTGAGCTACATACACCAAATGCAGGCACTGCCATTTCTAAAACTTCATTATTTGAATATTGTTATATTTTCACTGGTTTATTTAAATGCTGATTTAAAATTAAATGTATGCTGTGATTGGGTGGGAGTGATTTGATTGACAGTTGTGGAGGCGGGGCCAGAGTCTGGGCCCCCCAGAATTGATTCCCCTGATGGTGATGGACACGCGAGCGCCGCGATGCCGCTCTCATTCCCGACGATTCCCGGGATTGATGGCAGACCGGCTGTCGCTTCTCTGCCTCATTCGCAGTTTCGTTGCCAGATTTCCGGCCTGAGATCATAGGCTGGGGCATTGCAAGATATACAGACAGACATCAACCTGCGTGGATAGACACGGCCCTAAGTTTGGCACCTGCCGGTTACACGTAAGGATCGCCCCCGCCTTCATGTGAACCCGCTTCACGCCGTCTCTGATTTTTATTACCGACATCCTAAAAAAAGACATTGAAGCCACTTCGCCGATTGTCAATCTGATGGCTTAGCAGGAGTATCAGAACGAGCAGAGCAGATGGGTCGATACCACAGAGCGGTGCCGAACGTGGGTTATGTAAATGAGCCCGGCGCCACGGAGGGCCTGCGGGGGGGGGGGGCGGCGAGAGGACCCACGGCCGCTCCTCAGCTCACGCGCGGCAAATCCATCCCCGCTGTGCCAGTCACACGCTTGCGTGTTCAAAGGAGATAAGGCCGTTGCCGCTGGCTGGTGATGGGGGGGGGGGGGGTTGGGCTGTGGAGAACTGGATCGACGCAAGACATCAGTTATTACAGGAGCTCCCAATTAAAAACCCACGTGGCATATCGGGCCACTTTTGGGGGAGCAGCAGATGGGGGGCGGGGTGCTCGTTGTTAGACGCCGGCCAGGACGAGGTGGAAGGATGTCGATGAGATCAGACCGGGGCACCACTCCAAAAAAAAAAATAAATAACAGCCACCAGACCTGACAGAAAATTCCAGAATCCAAAAGTCAGAAAAAAAGGATTGGTTTTCAAATAGGAGGTTATTGTTGAGTGTAAAACATAATGCGCAATATGTGCATGAAGCCAGTATAAAGAGCCATGTCCACCCCGCGGTGCACCTCCCTCCCTATGGGAAAGTGCCCCGCCCCCAGGTGCACCTCCCTCCCTATGGGAAAGTGCCCCGCCCCCAGGTGCACGCACGGGTCTCCCAGGCCGCCGCTTACGAGGACACCTGGGTCATGGGGGTCCTGGACACGCGGGCAGCGGCTGCCGTCCAGATCTCCACCACTTTATTGCCTCATCTGGATTTTATGGTCAGAGTTCACACAGTTAGAGCATGTCCTGAAGATACTGGTGACTAAATCAGTTATGGGGTTGGGGGGAGGGTGAGGGAGGGGAGCACAGATGCTGTCTGTAAGTGTTTTATTTGATACTCAGGGGTTTTAGAGTAGGGGGCGTGGTGCGTGGATTCTCACATGTCTTTATGAGTGGTGTGTAAGGAGGTACAACTGGTATTAAACCATCACCCTGATGCCCAGTGTCACCTCTGATTGGACAGAAGCTGATAAGAAAATACCCGTATACATTTACCGTTTTATCTATCAGCTTGTGTAAATGCTGGATGTGAGTGTGTGCCCGTAAATAGCCGTGCACGCCCATAGAAATGAATGCAGAGTCCCCACAATAATAGAAATATATGAACTGTGTGTGTGCGTGTGTTTGTGCGCACTCCAGTGCGTGATCAGCATGGTGCAAGCCCAGCGCAGCAGAGGATCAGCACTGCGGGGGTTAACGCGCCATTTCCACTATTTCCAGTTGTGAACATCTGTTCCTCAGGAACTGAAAAGCTGGTCCAGTAGAAGTGGGAGAGATGACTGCTGGGGGAGACTGTGCTACGTGCGCACACACACACACACACACACACACACACAGAGTGCCTTATGGAGCTCTCCCTCGGTGTTACAGACGCTACTAACAGATCCATCTCAAATCAGTTTCAGTGTATATCGCTCTGTTTTTAACATTTAGAGTTACTGGCTCAACTGATAATAGTGTCAGCGAATGATCATTAAACAAAAAGCTACTTCCGCATGTAGGCCGATCAGATAGTGCCGGTTTGGGATCCACTTTTCCCACGTGC
>JAODKK010000008.1:16176699-16186966 GCA_026774405.1 Petrocephalus microphthalmus | reverse complement strand
TCTGGGACTGACACAGACGGGGGAGGCGGGCTCCAGGGGGGGGCGGGGGTGGGCACTCCAGGTGGTGGGGCCGCAGAGGGAATTGCAAGTCATGAATATATGAATTCCAAAATAAGTGATGAGGGGGAGTGAATTCAAATTGAATTATGTCGGCTAAGCACCGCGCTCCCGTCCCCAGCGCCGCGCCGGATGCTTAGGTGCCGGAGAGCTCTGCCCTGCCGATGCGCGGCGATGAGGGCGGCACCACGGCGGACGGGGCTCCCGCGGTTACGCGTAAAACAGGCCAATGAGAGAGCCTGGTGGGGAGCTGGCGGGGAGTCAGGACCACTGCCCCCGCAGGCAGAACAAAGAAGGGCGACGAGCAGGTAAGGACATCTAGAGGTGAGAGCACACACAGCTGTGTGTCTGCCCCCCAGCCCCCAAGACTATCCTGTTCTCTAATTGAGGGCGGGGGGGGAGGCGGAGCGGCCTCAGGGAGTGGGCCAAATATGCCAAGCCTCAGGCTCCACCCTTCTGCTACTCTGAGGCACTGGGCCAGCAACAAGGGGCAGGAGTGGGGGGCAAGTGGGACTGGAATTAGGACTCTGAGGGGGAAATGTCTCGCCTCATGGGGGCATTGGTCCCCCATAGCCAGCGGCGAAACAGTAATGACTCCCCTACCATTGTTACAACGATTCCTCGGTAAACAATCAGCAACTTCCAGCCTGCTAAGCAGCGCATGACGGCAGCCAGCGCACCAGAGCCGGCCAATCAGGTCGCAGCGATCTCGCACGCGCCTTCCAGATTATTATTATTATTTTCCATCACCGAGAAGTGCCATTTAACAGATTGAATATCACTTCCTCGTAATTTCTGCTTTTCTTCCCTCCTCTCAGCCTTTCGGCTCCGGGCTGTTTTATTTATCCTGGAAGAGCGGAGCCGGCCTGGCAAACAGCCCAATCAGACGGCGACGGCGGGGAAGCGCGCCGCCGCGATAAGCCTCCGTATCAGACGCCGTGATGCGGTATAAGGGGCGCGGAGGCGCGATCCGCGGCACCCCGCCGTAATCGCGCGTGTCCGGAGCCGGCACCAGGCTCTCATGTGACTGGATGCGGAGATTAAATAAGAGCCCGATAAAGAGCGCCGGAATGCATCGCTGTCAGAGATGCTATCTGCTGCTCAGATGTATGATGTTATTAAAGCCCCGCACGGAGATCGGCCTTATAACGTGCCTCCAGTCCGCGGTTTCACTGACGATAACTAGATATGGCAAAATGAGTGATGTTTGGGGTCCGGATCATTCAGTACAGGCGATGACTATGGGATGTTACTTGTGCCATTTAGGGGGAAAAAATGAGTCATATTATAGGAAGTCCCAAATGGTCCACTGGAAGACACGTTTATGAGATCTATATAATGATAAAACCATATATCGCACATATAATATTTATCGGATGACTATAACAGGGTTATCTGGTGAATGTTTGAGTCATATGATTGAAGCTTGCTAGTTAATTATCAGTTATATTTCCTAATATATGTTACAGCAGGCAGGAAAATCTAATAAATCTGTAGATTTGCTATCATACAAATTACTTTTCGATGGGGAACGTAGTTTATTGTTTGTATTTTTACGGCTTTGTTATTAATTGATTAGCTACTTTATTGCTTTATTAATACGTCTATTTCGGATCTGTTAGTCTACCATGAAATGGGCTGGTATTGAGAAAAAAATAATAATAAAAAACATGCTAGCGGAGATCCAAAGCTTTAACGCCAGCCTATTTACCCATTCATAATCGCAGCACAAAAACACCAGATGAAGGACACCTTCCCCGCATAGATGCGGGCTTCACTGTTTAAGAAATAATTAATTACGAGCGCGGTGGCTGTTCTTAACAGCCTCCAGACAATACAATCAAAATGAAATGCCAGGATAGTCATTAGCGGGAGCTACGAGGGCTTGAAGGACTGAGCGCTGCGGCGCGGCTCTGAATAATGGCCGGGATGTGTTTGACAGGACCCCATGGCTGCCTCCTGCTATTTTGTAAACGTAACTGAATAAATACTTCTTTTTTGGAGATAATGAAGCCTTTCACCAAGATTACATTTAAGTAAAATAATTATTTATTTTCAACAGTGATGATGGAAATTATTTTCTTTTGTTTAACATGTATCCTATGCTGAGAAATTGCAATAGATTTAAAAAAATATATCTAATCTTGAGTTAAATTTGTATTTGGTCCACCTGCATTGATAGAGCTGTCCACGTGTGTTTAATACTCAAGAAATTAGCCTTTCGCTGAAAGGTTGGATGCTTAATTTTTAACACCTCAACGTTGCTACGAGACTGACAGGTTATTCATTATTCAAATGCACAGATGTGCTAAGACATACATTTGGGTGAGCCACGAGCTTCATACAATTGAGCAGGGACCATTATAATGTCCCTAATAATATTTTCATTAACCCTGTTTTATATTGTTTTTTTAGCAGTTTTCATCAGCCCCTAAAAGGCACATTTGGATTTTACCGTAATGCCGCATTTTATTAATATGGAGCATTTTGAATGAAAGTGTAATTGAGTTAAATGTGTGTGTGTGTATGGGTGTGCGCATGGTAGCCTTTAGTACAATGGTCAGGTATGTTCCCACAATGTCAGAATCAATCTTCATCCTTTGGTGCCATTCCACTTGAGGCTAACACTCCAGATACATTTATTTTTAATGTTTTGCATGTCAATAAGTGAAGAGATGCGGGTAGCAGGGAGACCATGTAGCGTGAGGAAGATTGTGGTCCTGAGCGGAGGAGAGGAACGGGGCTGAGGGCTGGGGTGACTTGGGGGGTGCAGATTAGGAGGTGCGAGACAACAGATGGGTATGTCTAAAAACAGCATCTCCGCACAGACCACGGGATGACTGCTGGGGGAGAGACCGTCCTTCTTGGCTGGTGGGAGAGGGGGCGTGATCGGAGCGGGAAAGGGCTGGTCGTTAGAGTTTGGTGAAAGTCAAAAAGGAATCAATTAATTAACTGCAAAGGAGGTTTATGGTGTCACTGCAATTACTTTAACAAACAGAAAAAAAATGGTTCCTCAGATGTTTAGGAAAGAAGACTCAAATATTTTTCTGTGTAAATGTAGAATATGACAGTCGGCAGTGTGATTAACCTTTACTGCTAATTTATATTTACTTACCATCTTGTGTGGTTTACTCTTTTCTGGGCGGGGGTGGGGGGGTGTGTAAAACATGCAGAGGAGTGTTGACAAATATGCGGGTTGGAAAATGGATGGATGGGGTGTTGACAAAGGGGGGAGAAAGTCATGAAACAGAAGCCAAATCACTGGTGGGTAGGGGGTTCATCCGGAGAACAATGGCAACAGAGGTTTATGCAAATGACAGAAAGAGAGGTGACCAATTTTAATTTGAGAAATTATGCTTTGAGGATCGTCCTTTTTTTCTGTTGCGATGAGGACGACATTTTTTTGTCAGGGGTGACCCCACATAGCCAGTAAACTGCCCTGCTTTTTATGACAGAAAGGCTTATCACGTTGAAACCTCAAAATAATCTATGGGGAAATGCCCCCCCCGCCCGCCAGCCCCCCCGCCCCGCTATACACTGATCCTAAGTCACACTGTACCAACTGAGCCCCATTGAGCTTAAATGTGTTTAGAAAGGCATTCTATGCCTAAAGCCAGGAAGAATGAAAAACCAGTGCGGTGTAATTGGTTGCTTACGGAACACAATACGAGTGTTCTGCCTGTATTTGTTTCGGCATCATTTTATCACCTGTGTCAAAATTTATTGACTGCTAAATTCCATATGTGTGACTCTGCGTTTCCCATCCGCCCTTGGGAAAGTTGTTGTGTTGTTGTGTTGTTTTGACATCTAGTGAAGCCGACATTTCACCGATAGCTACAGGAAAGCTTTGCATTCTGGTCGGGGGGAAATGGCACACGTGGTCGATGTGACCATGACATTCGACCTATGACCTTTACACTCATACTTGTTTCCTTCAGCCAACCAAGATGCACAGGACCCAGTGCACAGGTGCGTACCTGGTAAGTCTCTACGACCTCTGCATGCATGCACATTCACTGTTGCATTTCTGTCTTTCTTGGAACTTATTTTAATGCCAGTTCCAGCAAAATGTAAAAAAAATAAAACAGGTACAAACTGGTGACAAGGAGAATGGCACTTTTTAATGTGGAAAAAATTTCCTCAGTGGATACCAGCCTTTGTGGGGACAAATACACAGACATATGAGAATGGAGACTGACAGCCAGTTTATTATAAGTGATGGATTTTACTGAATGCTCTTATTCAGAATTAATTAACAACACATGTGTGCATCAGCGGTCCAGTCAACTGTTTATACGCCAGAGTTTTTTCTGCTGTCATCACAAGGTGGGTGAACATCCAGGACAGGAGAAACTCCAAAAGAGGGAATACATTTTGCAAGTGCTGACACGGATACAGCTGGGGGTTGGAAAGGTCAGAGCCATGCTGTACCGTGTCGGTGCATCTCCTCCCAAGGCATATGACACTGATTTGGTTGGATCGTATGGTCCTGCTCCACATGTCAGCGCAAACCCTTTTGTTCTCCTGTTTCCGGGCTGGGACAGCATGTCGTGGGCACAGCGGTCCTTTGGCCAGCGGGGGTGGGGTGACGGCCGGACATGCCTCGGGGGGCAGAGCCCCGCAGGCCGCGCAGTCCTGCACCACAGTTTCTCAGCTTCCAGATGGGCCTCGAGCCAACAGGTGCTCCCCGGGGCGAGGGAGGGGGGTGAGGGGTCTGACATCTGCTGCCCACACACTCCTAACCCCTTCCCGGCTCACGCAGACGCACGCCACACGTAAATGCACAAAAACATGCACGCAGCAGAGCTGACCTACACCCCCCATCCTCCTGAAATGCAGTGATGTATTCACACATTTTACCCAAAAGTTCCGCTCAAATAAGCAGGGAGTCACTATCAACTAAGCGATAATTCCAGTGTACAAACAAATGCTGACTGGCACACGCGTATATACCGCAATTAACTAATGCACATTATCCCAGTCAAATGTGAAGACCTGTACTCCAACGTAAACAAACATTTACAAACAAGCTAAGTCATAAACACAAACACGCAGGCCGTTCTACTCAACGCCACAACCCGCGTCACCCTTCAGCTATCGGCGTCGGGGCTGCGCACACCAACTGATGTGTGTTTGTTTTCCACGCCGCTAAAAGCACTAGCATTACGGGGCCCCTGGGACCCAAAAGTGCGTAGTTTTTGCATAGCTTTTACATTTCTCGTTTCCACAAAGCACCGTTTAAACTGCGACGGGTTTGATGCCACAGCCAGAGTGCTACATTATTTCATTTGCTTGTGATAGTCTCACAAAAAGCGACTATCACAAACCTGAGTCTTTGTTCAGCCTTACACCATGGGGGTGGATGGGGGGGTGTTGATTTACAGATACAGTTTTTCAGCAAAGTGCAAAATAAAATCATCCTTTTGGATCACAACAATTTAGGCAGTTTTGTCAATTAGCTTCGTAAAATACTTGATGTTAAATACTTTTGGGACCGTTTACTTTAATCTGCATTTAGAGTAGGGAACCTCCAGCTACATATTTTGTGTCATGCGAACATCTAGTTCAGTTAACCCCAGAATGTTGCTTTAGGAGAAGTTCACATAATATTAAGTTGTTTGTAAAGTAAACCTCTGCAGTAAAACCAGCACTTGCTGTTGGGACTGAGGAAAGGTACCTTCTGTATATTATGGGTTCAATGTCATGACCATTATACCATGACCATTACTCCTTGAGTTGGCAACCCCCCCGCTCCACCCCCACCTCCACTGCTCAGAAGATCAGAGCTCATTACAGTTACTGTTCAATCCCAGGACACCTTCTCCATTTCCCACCAAGTGTGAATTAGGGGGTGTTGTGCTGGATGATATCCGTGGTCTTTTGTGGATGGATAATTCAGACTCAGTTCTTCAGCTGTTCTCAGAAACAGTTTGCGTTTTTTTCCACGATACAGCCTGCAGAGCCCAGGCCGCATACATATGCATGAAGGACGTACAGATTTACCACGGAGCAGACGGTGCTGCTGCCGCATATGTTGACTCCTTCATTAGCGGCGTGAGGGTGCGCTTAAATTGATGGCGTCTCTCCTGCTATGAGATGATCACACCTGCTCTCCAGGGCCCAGTACTCAAGACAGCTGCCCATCAACCGCGCTGCCGGGGCCCCCGGGAGAATAATATATGGTCGGGGGTTCGCCCACTCGGCGCAGAACCCCCCGGGTGCTGGACCCGCTCGGTCGGTCTCCAGCTCCAGGACCACCGACCACCGGTGACCCAGCCCAGTGATGCCCTGCTTTCTCCGCAAGAGTCGGATGGCTAATCCCCTCATTACAGGGCTGCAGAGGGGCTGCGTGTTGGGGGGGGGGTTAAGATCTTGGGGGGAGGGTGACAGATGGCATGTGGAGTGTGTACTGGGGTGAAGGGGTGTACACAGGGAGAGAGGTTTTAAATAGACCACACTCATGCCGAGACCTTTTGGCTGGAATTACATTAACCAGATCAATAGCGCTGCTGTCATGGGAAATGGAAAAAAAACCCTATAGGTAGAGGTCCTCTGCTTCCGGAGCCCCTAACTCCTGAAAACTCAAGTTGAGTGCAGGTCCTTGTGTTGGCCCGTATTGATCCGTTGCTAATTGAGCTGTGGTTTGGGGGAGCTGTTTGTGCTTCCCCCCAAGCCTATGGAAACGAGGGGAATGCAAAAATAGAGACATCAAGGGTCAGGAGGTCATGACCTTAAGCTGCGAGCTGGTGTCACTGCACCCTCTGGTAGCAGCTGCCGCACGCGGCCGGAGGCTGACCTCCGGCTCGTGTGACGGACAGGCGGCCGCCCCTGCGGGGAGACCCCACGCCGGCCTACTTGCCAGTGGTTTTCACTTCCGGCTCTCTGCTTCACATTCTGGGTCACTGGGCTCTCACTTTGGACACAAGGACAGCCCCGGCTGGGGTGTCATGCCGGGAGACACAGAGAGTGTGTCCTTTATGATTTTCCTGCCCTTGGACTGACTGTCCAGCATGTGGGTGGTGAGGGCGGGCCTTATGAAAAGAGGGGGCGTCGCCACATGATGTCACAAAGGGCTTGTGGGGATGTAGCAGGGGTCCTCAAACATGAGGTGAAACACCAGAGACAATTCCGTTATTGCTGTTAATTAAAATGTATTAAACATGCCTGAATTTAGTTTATTTACCCTTCACATTACACACTTGGGGCCCCAAAGAAAATGAATTGTTAAAGGTACTCAATTAAAATTACTTCTTAATAGTTAATATGAGATGTAAGAGGAGCAATTTCATTAAAATTCAATGAAATCTTAAAAAATTATCCTGTATACCTACTTATGTGAAAAAACACAGCAAACACACAAATTAGAGCAGTTTCACAAAATAATAAAGTAATGGTATTAACATCGTGACATGGCACCGTTCAGTGTCACCCAGGCCATTTTTTTGGCAGCATTGTTGTCATGTCTTCCGACACACTTGGGATTCTGGAGGTCACAGCTAAACATTCTGCAGAAGACGAGACCCAACTGTGAGAGCAGTTAACATTTATGTTTGGGAGTCACTTATTCTATTGTGGACAGTCCCCAAGGCTCATATCAGCTCATGGGAGTTTTACTTGCATAAACATGTACTGAGGGCAGAATGAAAAATGATTGGTTCAGAGAGAAAACCAATCAGGTCTTGCGTCAGATGTCAGAACAACCAATCATATGTCTTGGCCGCACCTCCTCTACAATCTAATTGGTTATCTCTCTGAACCAATCATTTTTCATTCTGCCCTCAGAACATGTTTGTATAAGCAAAACTCCCACGAGCCTCGCATCAGACAAGCAAAACAGTACCTGCACTTTGGCCAGTTTATGCTCCAACAAGTCAGATGTGTGTTAAACCTCTGGATGATCCCCCTACTGAGGGAATTAGCTATTCAGACCCACAAAGCCATGTTTCAGTAATTACCGTGGCATTTCACTGGTGTTATCGTGGTGATCAATTTATTCCAGTGTTAGAACGGTCGGTGTCCTTTGACTTTTGATGGCGTGGGTAGATCCTGGTAGATTTCCAGTGGGGGTGTCATCAGGTCATGCTCTGATCCATGAGTGGGGGTGAATCAAATGTTTGCAAAGTGTTGATTTTATAGTGCTTTGACTAGGAGGGACAAAGGGGTCTTGTTACCCAGTATCCAACTTCGAGGAGCTTGAAGCTTCTATTAGTAATGTCAGCAAGACACTATGACTAGTCATGAAGGTGCTTGTCAAGGCCTTCAACCCGAGTCTCTTTCTTTTCTGACTATTTTCATCTAAAGGATAAGGAATAATGCCTATTTGGGTTGAGGAGCTGGTCATTTTCATCAGTAGAATACATTTGGAGGATGAATTATGGAGTACATATTAGAATTATGCATCAGCTATCTATAATCATCCAGGATGCTTGTGACGGTTTTATTGATCGATCCGGTAATGATACTACTCTTCTGTAAGATGTCTTCCATGTGACCACATACCGCAGACTTGTCGTAAAACACGATCAATGCAGGACAGGTTCGGCCGACGACGGCGCAAAAGCCACAGGAGCTTAAAGTTAACATCACGGAAATACATCCAGCAGCGTGTGGTGGTTCGGAGAAGCAGGTCTGCCAACGAAGTGGAGGGCGAGATCCTTGGGGAGGATCTACGCACAGTGCGGTTGGGGCAAGCATAATCTTCCTGCTGCATCAAGCAGCGACAATCTGCCGGACTTGCTAGTCAAATAGACCTGGCCTCCTTCACCTGGGGTCATAGTCAGGCAGCCAGGTGCTAATTTCCCTTGTATTATGGCTCCATTGTCTCAGTCTCCTTACTGCAGCCCCCACTCCCCCATCAAAAACACACATATCCAGGTGCTCGAGATATTGACCATATGTCACCCATCCAGCATAATGAGAAGCATCTCATTCAATCTCAAAGTTCTTTGGGGATACTATATGTGCCCTTGCTGCGCCTGAAGTAATTTATGTGCAAGGCATGATCTCTGCTAGCTAAAAATCTGCCAGAAAATAATCACCCTCATGCCTCACACATTCGTGACAAAGTAGAACTGTACCGGCTCATTTCCTTAACGCGGCTATTCTTCACGTCATGACCTAATTGCAAATAGTCAGGCTTCAGAAGACTGAACAAAGGTCTGAGAATGACATCGCCAACCCCTGTGTTCAGTGGCTTCCAGTAATAACTTGATTTAGACCAGGAGTTTTAGCCTGATTCCAGTAACATCCTCGCCAGTGGTCCTATGTGATGCATTTGACCCATTGTCCTCTTTGGTAGTACTCATCATCTGTTAGTTGACTCTTTGTGAAGAGTACTCCAGAAATGTCCCAGAAATCCCATCTAAAGCTGCATGCTGCTTTCTGGGCTTGAATTTTTTGTCTTTTGTGGATGGAGGCCACAAAAACAAAAAAAAAAAAAAACCATTTCCATCAACCGTAGATGACAGCAAACCCATCGCTTTTAAAACTGAGAGTTTGATTGCTATTATACGGTACTCAGGAGTACCGCTTTTAGGGTGAACTTTGCACAGCCAGCCATCATCTGGAATGCAGATGCTAACGTGGAATCTGCATTTGGAATTCATCTGGTGAGGTGTTTTTTTTCCGAAGTGCCTTTAATGACAGAGGAACAGCTCTATGGAAGTGACCTTCCTCACCAGCGGGGCCAAGCTTTTAGTGACAAGGGAGCCTGAGCTGGAGCCATAACACGGAGAGTCCAGGAAAACAGCACACTGCACGGGGGGGGGGGGGGGGGGGGGGGCTGGCAACACGTCTCCTCCCTGCGTTCATCTGTTTTCATAGCGGCATTGTTAGCGGGGGCCTCATTGTTCTAAATGCATCTGCCGATGCTGCGCTATCGTGCCACGGCCGCGGCGCCTTCGTAGGTTTGCTTCAGGACGGCGAGTTTCATGCTGCTGTGCGATTCTCCTGTGACGCCACCTGCTAAGCACATGTTATGCCCTTTGATGGGTCAATAGCCAAAGCGCTCTCAAATTTCACACGCTATAAATAGCTTACGTTCCGCAGGTCTTCTGGAGACGGAATCGGCCTCACGTTTAGCAGGAGGGGGGAGGGGGACATATAAATACTTAAAGTATCTACAGATGAATAAGTAAAATGTCTGAAAAGACCACAAATGCACCTGTGTGCCCCCCGCCCCCCCCCCCCCCCCCCCCCCCCCCCCCCCCCC
>JAODKK010000008.1:16163220-16176599 GCA_026774405.1 Petrocephalus microphthalmus | reverse complement strand
CCCCGCACCCCGACACCCAATGCCGTCGCTGGAGGCTCCCTTTATCTCTGAGCCCCTCATTAGCGGTCCCCAAAAAGCCTCCTTGCGTCCTGGGTCCCGCCGCGACGCTTCCCTCCAGCAGAACCGCGCGCTCTTCCGGGCGACTCGTGGGACGCGATTGATGCTTCTGGACTGGAAATGGAGATCCCCGGTGGGTGATCTGCGGGTTCGAGAAACGCCGTGCGGGAAGCGCAGAGTGGTGGTCGCATAATGAGGGGCCAGACCGTGAGCTGGAACCGGGCTCCTTGAAGAGGAACCACGCGGTTCCTCCACGCGCAGACCAGGGGCGATTCTGAGATTTTCTTAGGTGGGGGGATAAGAGGAGCCATAATTGATACGGGAGGGGGGGAATCTCTCTATTAGCCAATGCTTTGTTTAGAATCAGTGAATGACAGGGTTGAGGGGACCTTGGAGACCAATCAGCTTTCAGGTGGGGCCATTGCCCCTATAGCCCCGCCCCTGTAGTCCTACGCCTGACACAGACAAGCGGGCATTCGTGTGGGCAGACTGGGAGCAGGGTGACACGCCGAAACAGTTGACCTCACAACCTCTGAATAACAATGGACTTCAACTCAACTTGGTCCTTTGACCTTTGATCCTGTCTCTGGAGCCGGTCCATATGATCTCATTTACGAGAGACATTACAAAAACTCACCACACTTAATGGAACGAAAGAATAATTAAATCCACCGTTAACTTTAAAAGCTCGGCCGCAACTTATTAAAAGAGAGAAGAAATTACTTTACACTGGCGCCGTTCTTATTTTTAGAATTTCTTTCGCTCAGCTATGTACATTAAATTAAGAAAAAAAAAATGACAATCAAACGAAAGTAAAGATTATTCTAATCATCATAATCATGACAAATGGCTGCCAACAGTACCTTAGAACAGGGGTGTGCAAATGCATTACCTTGCTGCGCTATAAAAGCAGCTCTTAATCTGCTCACAAATGTCACGGCTTAAGAACCGCAGCTAATTAACCACACATGAAAACAGGAATACATTTTAATATTGATCTTTTCCTCCCACTCCCCAGCGGATTCAGGCTGCGCGTGTATGATTATGAATATTTTAGAAGCGCATTTAACACGGTGAAGACAGGCAGCCTCAGAGGGGGATTTGGGCCCCACTCTTCAGCTAATGACCCAGGGCACTTCCAGCAAAGCTTCTTCATATTTTAAAGGAAGTCAATAAGCAGTACAGCCCCGTCAGCATCATTGGGATTCATACAGACGCCATGGGACCGGAACAAAAAAAAAAAAAATTAATAACACGCGTGCCTAACAATTCTTGCTGAGACTTAGCCGCGCATTAAAACCTCCTTGCTTGAAATGCAAAGTGGCAACATAGACTTGGGAAAGACATGCCCCCCCCCCCCACTAAGTAAACACAGAGAAAAACAGTGTTACCAGCCTTGTCAATAAGGCGGCAGACAATAAATTCTGTTATCATCCCCTCTCTTGTGATTTCCCAAAGAATGTTCCGGGGTGCCATGACAGTGACACTGAGAGGAAGGCTTGGGGTGACATGACAGCCGGCAGATCCAGACACAACACTCCCTCTGCTGACCCCTCTACCCCCCCCCCCCCTCTTGCCCCGGGTGAGAGGACTTTAGCCACGCCCTCCTGCCCTCGGTCCACAGGACCATACTGCAGAAGCCTCCGGGCCAGCTGGGAACTGAGGTTACTGCAAGCCCACAGAAACCTCCCTGTTTCATAAAGAGGGAACAAAAGAATCTAGAAGTGGTGACGATGCCCAAATCACCCAAGCTGGGACACTGTCCCTGCCACTGGAAAATCGCCTGTTCAAATTCAAGGCTTGACAAAAGTGATTTCACCACTGGGCCCATATAACCCCCAGCTGCTCCAGGGGTCCTCTGACCCCGATTTCCAGAAATGTACATTGCTCTGGATAAAAGTGCCTGCTAAATAAGTAAAATGTTATAAAACCTAATGATGGCGTTGGGGAAACGGCATGGGGGCTTGTTGAGAAGAGGGGGACGGCCGCGTCTGGCCCCCGACTCGGCCTCGGGCACCGCGGTCTTACCGCTGGTGCTTCCCAGGGAGGCCAGACGGCATATGGCGCCAGCACCGTGTGAACACACCACCAGCGTAGTGTGACAGAGCCACGCTGTCGCTGTGGAGACAGTCAGTGGGGGAGGGGAGGGGAGGGGGTGGTGCTGGGGGGGGAGCAGGGTTGCGGGAGAGACTGACAGATGTCAAGCTGTGAGCCTGAAGAATAGGAAGTACAGGGAGGGAGCGAAATCAGCCTCATGTGCGGAAACAGATGTACGGGGTCGGGCTCCTTTATTTAGCTGCAGAAGACGCCAATTCCCCGCGCCGCTCTCCGATTGGTCAGAATAACACGATCACATACAGCACGAGGTCCCCGTAAACAAGACGCGTGCATCACAACGTGCGGCTCTGGCGGGTGCCTAATGAATCCGCCCCGCCGGCGAACACATTTCGTAACAGAAAGGATGGATTATATTAAAGCATCAAAACGAACATCTGGATGCAATACAAGACGATTAAAAAGAATTAAAGTCTGAAACGTTTCCAAGATCTAATCTTCTGGGAGCCCGCGGTAATGTGCTATTTGTTAAAAAGCCCGCGTTGCTCAGTTCGTTTGGTCTAGATTTTCTGTCATCTCCGATCCACTTTGTACATCTCTGCAGAAGATTAAGGACAGGAGTTCAATAATTCATGGTGCGGAGAATGAAAATAAAGCGTGTACCGCCGTCATTAAACCTCAGGTAAGCAGCAGAGCGGGTTTCTGCCCAGAAAGTACAAACCCAGACTAAGATTTAGTTTCAACCAACCAGGTGAGTATGAAGCGTACTGTGGTTGGCTAGATTTGCACTTTCTGGACCAGAACTCGTTGGGAATTACTTTTGTGAGTAACGTCCCCAACACTGTGGAGAGAGGCCATCTTTGCAAAGACAGTCAGCCTCCGTCTTGGGGCACTGTGGATGCCACACTGCATGGGATGGGCGGCACTTAGTAACCGGGTCAGAGAAACAGAGGCGTAAAATCTGCAAACACGGGTGATGGCGGCGCCAGGGGCGGCCGAATAGCTCAGCTGGCGCCCCCCGCCCCCAGTGGCCGCGGCTGCATCCGCGTGCCGTCCGACACGGGGCGACGGGGAAACCCTGCCAGCAATCGGCGCTCTTCACCACTCCGGCAATGAAAGGTCGGCCGGTGTCCAGCTCCAGTTCTTTGTCATAAGTCATTCAGGGCAGCAGCTGGTCCCCCCCCCGGCCCCCCTGACCAACGGGGCCAAAAATAAACCCAAAAATACAGCACCTGCAAAACCCTGCTGGCAGCAGCGACCGGCTTCCATCCTCAGCCCTACCAGGAGCACGCCAGTATTCTCCACCCACTCGTCTACCTCCGAAGTGCGAATCCGTGGGCGTTCTCGAAGTTCTCCGCAGGAGGAGTGCTGTCATGCCGCAGGTCCGGTGTCATGTCGGCAATGTGCTTCCTGGTCCCGCACGGCGGCCATCGCTTATCCCCCTGCCAGCGCACATATGTTCGGGACACGAAACAGTTGGACGTGGCCGTGGGCTAAACTGGGTCAGCCTGCCACAGATGGAACCAACTCCCAATGGGTCACTCTTTGCTGGAGAAAAAAGGCTTCTCTAAATCTTCACTGCAATCATCTGTTTGCCTACAAAAATCTGTTTTATTGTTTAAAAAAATCTGTTTAAAAGCCTAATTAAGTCACGAAAGCATTTGTACAAGTCTAACCAGGGGTCCAGAAAAAAAGACAGAAAAATCGTGGAATCCACTTCCCACGGTTTTCATAAATTTCCATGTCATGTGCCAAGAACCACGCAGATGACTTATGTGGATCTGTGCGTCCAGGTCCTTTTGAAAAAAAGGGAAAAAAAATCCAGGCTCATTTGACAGACAATATCTTCATAAACAAATTGTATCCTTTGAGGCTAATGTATGTTTTATAATCACCTTAGGAAAAGTGCACACCCAGGCTTGGCAAATTGCAGGCTTTGGGAGTTCTCCTAGGAAGGCAGCATTTGGGACTCTAACAGCAGATATTTTAATTAACAGTGTGGTGTAAAAATCACAGGTTTTCGCACAGATGGGTTACATTATGCATCACTGAAGTCCTGTTCAAGTCCCATCAAGAATGCAGAGCAGTCCTAGTCCAGGCGTCGCAAAGCATATTTCCGACTTTGCGAGACCTCTGCTGGAAAGAGAGGTGTGAAATCGTTGTACTCCAAATGTAGCAAGTAATTTATTTTTTAAAAAATCCCTGAGCCTTGAATTATATTCCGAACTAACTGCTGTTTATGTTTTTGAAAGGGCAAAAAAAAAAAAAACTAAAAACATTTTCCACATGGATAAAATTGTAAAGATATTACCCCATTTTAGAAAATCAAATCCAATTCAAAGCATTATTCAAGCCACCACCGCTGCTGAGTGTAGAGGAGTCCCATATGCAAATCATCCAACAAAAGACTGCGCCAACGAAGCTTCTGTTTGACGCAACCTTGGCTGTGCCAGGCGGCAACTAAACCGGAATCCGGTAGCTGCATAAGCTAACAGCATTAGCATTAGCTAAGACCAAAAACACCAGCTACCATAAAATAGCAATCGGAGGTAGCGGCAGCTAGCAGGAACGGCAATATCTAACAGCACCAGTTAGCGGCGATAGCGTCGGCAAACGGCGGTGGGAACCTGAAAAACAAGGGCGGCACGCACGGCGATGCCAGCTAACAGCGGCGGCGGAGGCTAACGGCAATAGCGGCAGCTTGTTAAACACACGGGTGGCACGAGACGGCCCCGTGTTTACCGTACTGTATCTCTTGGAAAGATGTCAAGTTTGCAGCTGCAGTACAGAATTATTCATCGCCCCCCTGCCCGCCCGGGAGAGCCACAGGTAGTTGATGAAGTGGCAGTGCCAAGTGTCCCAACTGGCGAAGATAAAGCGCAGCTGCTGGGAGTCAGCGTGGCCAGATGCCGCCCGACGTGCCATGTGTTCCAAGCAGGGCACGGGGGGAGCGGGGCGCTTGCCAAGACACTCTCATCTGGTGCCAAGTCGACACATGTTCTGGCACTCCGGCAGCATCCACTCCCGGCTCCCGTTCCCCTGGCGGAAGGACGGGCTTCTCTCTCCCCTCCTGTTCTTGCCGTGTGCTCCATCCTGGCTGGACCGGCGCCTGGCACCCGCTGCCCTGCCACACAGCCCGCCTGCTCCACGCTGCTATGCGGCAGCCCGAAAAAGCCGGGTGCCAACCGTCAGATCAAGGGGTCGCTCCCTGCCACGCGGGTACGCGTTCCCGTCCGAGTCCACCCCAGCGGGTCCGTAGACGCCATCGGGACGGCGGAGTGGCAGATCTTCTGCCTGCGGAGGTTCTGACGCGCAGGTAATAAGCAGATCTCGGTAGCCATTATGCGACCGTGCGCTTTCTGGTTATTTCAAATGTAAATGTTGATTAGCAGATTGTTCAAGCACAGTGAGGAAAATACCATGAAAGGAAGAAGAATCCTTCGGTCCTCTTTCGGGGTGATATCGGAGCGCGACGTAATGATATGGCCAGTTTTAAGGCTAACCGCGGTGCCATCGTTGCCTCTTTTGCGCGGTAATCTCTATGAGGACCGCGGCTGTGGCAGAAGATGCTCGCCTGCGTGGCGCGTCCCCACTTATGGAGCGATTACTCTTTGACGATACTATTTCTCCACTGCAGGGGAGTTTCCGAGGAAAAAAGAGCCAGGTTCGCAGGAACATCCCATCCTCGCCTGCAACACGGGGGTTCGGGGACGTGCAAACTTTTTGAACGAGTGCCATGTCTGAGCAATCCTTATCTGAGGCCCGCGAGTGCCAGCTGGCGGCTGTGTGTGCCCGCGCCGCGAGCTGGTGCCAGGAAGTGCTGGCATGCCTTTGGTCCTGGCAGGAACGCTCTGGCAGCAAAGTGCCTCCATGGCGCCTTCCCGCCCATGCCTAGCTCTGCTCTTCGCCGTTTCCGTCGAGGTGACATCTTGTTCACCACAGGACAGGAGAGACTCTGCGGCTAATACAGCTCCAATTTACTTTGTTTCAAAAAGAATCAGGCTTGGGGTATTTAAACTTATTCTTCATAATAAATGTGGTTTTCTTGGGTAGCAATGCAGAAATGCTAAAGTAATATATTCAGAGGTCTATCATTACGAATTCCCTCTAATCCTCTGCAAAATAGAGAACATGAATTTTTATAAGCATCCAAATTAAATACAAATTTACTCATTTACATCCAAAAGCGTGTACCAGTTGTTTTACTACGGATAGCTCAGCTAGGGCGATCTTCAGACATTACCGTTATGATATGGCGGTTTTTAACAACTAAACGTAAATGCAACCACATCAATTCGATAAAAATTACAAAATGTAATGAAACCGACGAAGAGATACCGGTGCACATTAAAAGTTCGGTTTAGAGGCTCCGCCCTATGCAGCAGCGTCCCACGCCGCTCCCGGGATGGCGGCTTTGCAGCGGGAACCGTGCGCCGCCCGGGCCGCGGTTTCCCTCCGGAAGCTCCGAGTGACGCACCGCGCCCGTTTACGTGCCTTCGGAATGACTTATTTGGAGGGTAAGATTAAGTGGACGGGAAGCATATTTAATCCATTAGGTGCGAGTGAAATACGCGATTTTCAGTTTTATCCGTATTATTGACAGTACAGTAGCAGAGTAATGTCATCGCTAGAAATTGTGTATTGAATTTGTACCGGAGAATAAAAGGGTGACATTTTTTCCGCGGCGAATTTAGATGTGTGTACTAACTTAATACTGTTAATATGTGCAATAAATAAGGTGATGCTGTCTGAATTACTAATGCAGTGCACTAATGCACACAATGCATTTTGCTTAAACCTCAACCTAATCGAAGAGACCGTACCAGAAATGTTTTTAAACATTAATTTGTTATATAATTATAACCAGGGGTACATCAATTATGCATGAATGGTGATTATTGTGTTATCTTTCTGGAGTAGTGGCCTCAAGGAGGACCCACGTTCCTAGCTTGGCTTTTTTCCCATATAAAAACTATTAATCTTTCGCTCCTAGTCCATGCTCAGTCCTGTGACTTTATGGTAATCATTACTCAAGTCCAATTTTAAGAATTACTCGCCATGCTCTCGTTTTATTGCAGTTATTACCGTTTAACCTCCCAGCTCGTCCTGCTTAATTAAAACCGGTGCAGCCCGTGTCAGGGGGTTTCTGTGCTGAGAGCAGGTGTGAGAGCCACTGAGACTCCCAGCGCCCCACGACGCTGCTCATTCTGCGTGTGTTTGCCTGGGACTGACTGTAATGCCACAAGGCTGCCATGCAGTTTCCCCGGGCTGCTAGAGCCTCGGTACTGTCCGGGAGCCATGCAGCACCGCCTGCTCCGGGTGTTAGCTCACGTGGAGTTAGGCGAGTGGCTGGAAAACGAAATTAAGTAACTGCAAATCAGTATAAAAGAAAAAATATTTTTCAAAACAGCTAACAGATAGACAATTATTATTTAAAAATATATCATTTAAATATATATTTTGTGACGTTCTGGCAGTGTCATAAATCTTTGTACTTTGTGTGCATTATTTAACCTTTGGACTCTAGCTCCACTAAGTTAAACATTTCAAGAATTTTTTTTTGCATTACTGTGTTTGGGATTAGAAGCAAATACTTGTCTTTAGAAACACCAGTATGAGCAAAGATTATAGATGTTATTATAAAATGATCACTAATGCAAAACCATTAATTTCTGTTTTTCTGTCATTATTTTAGTTACTGCCAGGACCGTGAGGCTTTGACATTGGTGTCCTGGGAGGTGCCTGTGGGCAGTCCCGCAATGCTGCTGGGAGTCGGCCTCCGCTCCGTGCACCGGGGTCCCCTGTGCATGTCAGGCCTGGCATGGACGCACTGGGAAACGGGTAAGAAGGCAGCCAGGTGGCTCCCGAGAAGCGGCCCCGGGAGATGGTGTGTCTCCACAAGCACGAGCCGATTAGCCGGGGTGAAGAGGGTAACGCCTGTGTTCACCAGAGCTCAGAGGTTCGGGGACAAGCTGGCCATCGTGGACGCCAGCGGTGGCCACAGCTACCGCGACCTGTATGACACCAGCCTGGGCTTGGCCAGGAGGTTGCTGCAGCACTTTGGTTGTACCTCTGGGGACGTGCAGGGGAGAAGGATCTCCTTCCTGTGTGCTAATGATGCCTCCTACGTGGTGGCACAGTGGGCGGCCTGGATGTGTGGGGGTGTCGCCGTCCCCCTGTACAGGAAGCACCCGCCCTCCGAGCTGGAATACATCATAACTGACTCCCAGAGCTCCTTGCTGCTGGCTGGGGCCTCTTATGCAGACACCTTGGGGCCCCTGGCTGTGAAGCTGGGCCTCCCTTACCTGGAGCTGCCTCCTTCTTCTGGTCTGGCCGAGCTGAAGACCACGGAGACTTGTGCAGACCTGCCCATCACGGAATGGGCTGAGAAACCGGCCATGATCGTCTACACCAGCGGCACCACGGGCCGTCCTAAGGGGGTCCTCAGCTCCCATCAGAACCTACAGGCTATGGTAAGGTGGCCTTCAGGTCAGGTCTCCACGGCACTCAGACACACTCAGGCCCGCCCACTACTTATTTGTACAGTACCAGTCAAAGGTCAGGACACACCTCCTGAAAATCATTTGTTTTTCAACAAGATAATGAGGTTGGTCAGGACTGCTGGAGAAGCATTCCAGGTGGCTGCATCTGGAAGCTGCCGGAAAGAGTCTGCAAGGCTGTCCTTGAAGCAAAAGGGAGCTATTTTAAAGAGTCAAACGTTTTAAGATGTTGAACACGTCTCTTAGGTGGGGCAATATTTGATATGTATTACTTCATCGCCCCGAGGCATGGTGGTGTGGTGGTTAGCACTGCTGCCTCACACCTCTGGGACCAGGGCTCAAGTCTCTGCCCAGGCTCTGTGTGTGTGGAGTTTGCATGCCCTCCCTGTGCCATCGTGGGGTTTCCTCTGGGTACTCCGCTTTCCCCCCGCTGAGGCTAATTGGAGCTACTAAGCTGCCCGTAGGTGTGCATGTGTGAGTGACGGGCGTGTGAGTGTGCCCAGCGACGGGCTGGCCCCTCATCCTGGGCTGTTCCCCGCCTCATGCCCATAGCTTACAGCAGTGTTTCCCAACCCCGTCCTCAGGGAACACAGGACAGTCCGCATTTTCGCTTCCTCTCGGCTCCCAGCGCACCTGTACCAGGTATTCGGTGTTCCTAATTGGCTGGGAGCTGGGAGGGAGCAAAAACGTGGACTGTCCGGTGTCCCCCAGGGATGGGGTGCTGGGACAGGCTCCAGACCCCCCACGACCCAGAAGGATAAGCGCTTTCAGAAAATGGATGGATGGCCTCAGGGTTTTGCTATGAAGTAAATAACACGAAAATCAAAATCAAGAAATGCAGCTTTTTCCAGACTTTTGACTGGTGCTGTTTACAGACAAATTCTGTACAACCAGGTAATTATGTACAGTACTGTACATTAGTCTTAGGCAGTCAAAGAAAATGTTTAAAGCTATTTATCTGGGTAGTAAATGTATATTTGCTGAGAAAAAAATCCGCAATTTAACATTATAATGTAAAAACGCAAATTAAGAGTAACAGTAAAAACTGGCAAGAATTTCTTCTGCTTTCCAAAAAGTTACTGATATCTAGTTGGACTGCTAGACGAACCCAAACCTCTCCTCTGGGCACCTCAGCCATTCCATGGATCTGTTACATTTCACCACCAGCTCAATTAATTAATGAATTAAATTTGTTAGAAAAGTGAATATGGTATTAGGTATTGATTAGCCGTCTGAGGTGTGTTAGGGGTCGAGTTAAAAAATATATTAGTTTATTGGATGGCTGCTGCAAATACTAAGGAGTGCTTTTGAAGTGGCTAGTCTGACTTACGCTGACAGACATAATATCACAGTTTTACTCCAGGGGTAGGCAATCTCATCCAGAAAGGGCTGTGGGTTTTTGCTGTAACTTCCTAATTAGATGACTGATTAGAGGACTGATTGGCTGAAGAGTCCTCACACCTGGCGTAGAGCACCTGACCTAAAGGTCATCCCAAAAGCCTGCATGCACACCAGCCCCTTGTGGATAGGACTTGCCGCCCCTTATTTACACCAACTGCATTCCATTTTTGCACAGTACTGATTCTCTATTGTTTTATTTTTCTTGGTCTTTTGCACAGCTACACCCCGTTACACTGCTAGTATTTTATCACATGTTTGTGGTGTTATTTTTATTTGTTTTAAATGATTGTGATTCCTCGTACACGCAGGTGCGCTTTGTGAGATCTGCCCCCCTTACCTTGAGCTCTGTGCTTTGCGTCCTTTTTAATAACTTCTGCACATTCCTCGGCTGAATCGGTGGAGGCCATTATTAAACATGCCCGATTAGACCTGGATTTGTTCACCTGGATAATGCGCTGGGTTATTTACGGCAGAATGCACCCAGAATGTCTTGCCATTGTGTAACCCAGTGGAAACTTCTTTTCCAGCTGGTTTTAGTGGCCGCTAACGATCCCTCTTGCCGGTAGATTGCCTGGCAGTCGCTGTGAGCCAGGATTTTAAAAAGAATAATTTGATACATGTTCCAAAGAAAAAGTGAAACCTGGGAAAGCTGAATTTTTATATGTTTTTTGCTCACTTTTTCTGAAATTTGAGACTTAAGGACCATTGTATGTAACAGCAATTTATTAATTATATGAATTAATTTGTTCCACAGGCTTATTTGAGTTGATTTTGTTCATCCGGTCATTTGGTGAATAGCGCTGTGGCCTCACGGTTGAGGGTTCGATTTCCACATACGACTCTGTATATGACGTTTGTGTGTATGGGCAGGTACCCTGGCTTACCGCGGTACATAAATGCAGCGGTAAGTGAAGCAGTGTCCCTGATTGGCCCCCAGTGTGTGACTGTGTGTGTGCCCTGCATGGGCAGACACCGCAGAGTCGGTGCCCAGTGCATTCTGGGACAGGTTTTAACCTCATGGTGACCCTGTACTGAATAAGCCATGGTGGAAGATGGATGGATGGATGGATGGATGGATGGATGGATGGCTATTTTCTCACTCAAGGTTACTTTGCGGGGGCAGGCTGCACTGACCTCCTCCTCATCATCATCATCATCATCATCACTGTGTTAAAGGCACTGTCCCCCCCCACAGATCCAGTGCCTGGTGTCTGAGTGGGGCTGGTCCAGGGATGATGTCATCCTGCACTCTCTGCCTCTTCACCACGTTCACGGCATCGTCAACAAGCTGCTGTGCCCACTGTGGGCGGGAGCCACCTGCCGCATGCTGCCCGACTTCCAGCCTCAGAAGGTGCCCCCCCCCCCCCTTCCAGCCTCAGAAGGTGACCCCCCCCCCCCCCCCCGATTGCCTATGCGGAGACGGGCGGCTCCCCTAGGCAGCGATTCGCCTTCGATTTGGTTTTCATGTTCCGAGTATCAGGGTCGGGGTCAGACAGTCCCTGGAGCAGTTGGTGGCTAGGGGCCGCGCTCAGGGGCCCAACGGTGCTGAATCCGGGATCTGAACCGGTGAGCTTCTGATCACAGGCACGCCCGGCCCTGTCGCGCTGTTCCGGTTGGACGGACTTTTGAGGTGAGGATGGTGTCACGTCGTGTGCGTTTCCTGAGGGTTGGGGCGGCAGGTGAGCCCGCCCTGCTGATGGTGCCCCCCGCCCGGGCCGCTGAGCCCCCCCACACTGACAAAGCTGACAGCCTCCGGGCCCCTGCTGCCGAGCCAGGAGAGGGTGGCAGGCCACACGGGGCGGGGCGGCTGTCACGCTAAGCGGCCACGTCCCCATGATGGATTACCCTGTCTGCCCCCCCGGCCTGACTGTGAGGGCTGCGAATCAACACCATCGATTGGCTGACACTGAGGGATGACGAGCTGCAATTGTTTGGGGTTGGAGGGTCAGGCTGCTGGCAGACGGGGGCTTCAGAGGACAGTTAGTGTTAGTCGGGCCTGGGAAGCCTGCGGGTCACATTGGCATCTTCCTGGTCACCTTCCTGGGCTTCCAGCTTGGCTCGCTCTGGTAGCCTTTGGACGGGCCCTGGGCGACCATGTCTGCCTGCCAGAGCTGCGGCCGGGGAGGTCGGCGGTGCTCGCCGGGGAGCAGCCCATGTGTGGCCGCAGAGGTGCATTGTGGGTATGCCGTGTGAGCCGATGGGCCCCACAGGACCCCCGGCAGCCTGCGGCAGGCACTGCTCAGTGAGATGTGACTGGGAGTGTAATAGAGGGGGCCGTCAGGGCAGATGCTTCCAGGTGTGGGCGGGGGCAGGCGGGGGTTGGGGCAGCCAGACACAGACGCAATTAGGTTGTGCAGAAGTGGAGAGCGGTCGTGTGCGGTCAAGGGATGGAACTTATGGATTGGGGGGGGTGCAGGTACGAGGCGTGGGCTCTCTGTGGCGCAGGCTGATTCTTTTGAAGGACGTAAATTGCCCCCCCCCCCTCCCGAGTGGCTCTTCCAGGAAGCGCTCCAGTGCGTTTGATAGACGCGTCCCAGAACGTGCAGAACACAGTCGGTAAATAACTCTCCCCTCTGAACTCTGCGCTGTGTGTGCGCTTGTCTGTCTGCGTGTGACCGCTTTCCCAGAATGCACCAGTGCTGGGACCCACCAGCCCCCCCTCCGCAGCCATGGGACTTACTCCTGCTGCCATGGCCAGTCACCGGCACTCCATGGACGCATTAACTGCGGCCGCTTATCCGCCGGCATTGCGCCCTGAACGCGTGACCGGTGCAGTTTGCCAATTCTCCCTGCACGCCGTGCTTGTCAGTCCCCATCTTTACATCACACGGCCCGATTTGCTGGTGCTTTAAAGCGAGACAGAGACGTTTTGTTTATGTTTTCTCAGCCGCCGGGCGTGATCGCCGGTGGATGTTATTTGTGGAGGTGGTCTCGGGGCGGGCTGGGAAATCGCCAAGAAGGCGAGCACGACTGTGGGGGGGGAGAAGGCCGTGCAGATCGCCAAGGGGAACCCCGGTGGCACGGGAGAATTCCGGGGTCCCAGTCCCATCCGCTGGAAGCCGGTCCCCCGCCACCCAGGGCTTCTCCTGTCCTCTGTCGTTAATTGTCGTTGCTCGTTTGTGTCGCTGAACTCGGGACGGGGTTTGGGGAGAATCGGCAGCGCACTGGTGGTGTCTGACAGGAAGAAAGATGGAGGCAGGTAGAGAAGGACGGGTGTGTGGGGGGGGTGCCAGGTAACATGTGGTGTCGGCGGGAGGGGCATGATGGAGAGAGGAAGAGAGACTGATAAGAAGAGAAAGGTAGTGAAGCGACGAATAATGAGTGTGTGAGAGAGGGAGGGGGTGCGGGGGGGGGGGGGGGGGGGCC
>JAODKK010000008.1:16102937-16116561 GCA_026774405.1 Petrocephalus microphthalmus | reverse complement strand
GACCCTGCCATGGCCAGGAAGGGCACTTGGGCTTCCGTGGCGACGGCCTTAGCTAGCAGTGTCTTGCCACAGCCTGGGGGCCCCAGCAGAAGTGACCCCTTGGGCACTTTAGCCCCCAGCTGGAGATATCTGTCTGGGTTCTGCCAACAGGGAAAAACGGGCACTAGACATTTAAAAAGGCAGATCCCAGCACCCCCAAGACTCTTCTAGCTTAAAAATATCCGTCCCTTACCTTCAGGTAATCTACAAACTCCTTCACCTCCATCTTCGCTTCATGCATGCCGGCCACGTCTTTGAAACTTACTCCTTTCCCAGACTTGCCATCCACTATAGTAAACCGGGCCATTTTCAGTTGGTTCTATCAAAAGATGGATACATATAAGGGAGAAGGTCTTTCCCTCAGCATAGGACTGGCTGGAACTACATCCCATAGCCGTACTTACAAATGCACCGAATCCACCCTCCCTGCCAGCCAGGCCCGCCAACCGAAAGATGTACCACAAGATGGCCACTCCAATGGCCGCCATGCCCAGGGCATAGAGAGCACTGTCCCAGAACAAGAAGGGAAGCAAAATGTTTGGAGACCTCCAATGGAATACTCAACCACAATCAAATAGTTCTGGAGCTCTTCTAGAATACTACATAGACACGGTCCACACCAATCAGTAGGAGCTATACTTTGGGAGCCAGGCAACTCACTTCCCAAAAAAGCCCGTCCGTTTATACGAGACGGGGATCCTGTCTTTCGCATCAATGTTCAGTTCTTCCTCCGCAGCTCGAAGCTTCTCCTCAAACTTGTCGATGTTGGCCACTTGCATGCGGTACATCAGCGCCAGCCTCTGTGGGAGTGAGGACACTCTGCTCGCTTTGAAGGCATCGTGAGTGCCACAGCAGATGCACAAACAAACATCAAGCTCTGCTCCGAATGCTACCGTGTGGGCTACTGCAGGCAGAACACATGGCGCTTTGCACGTTAACAAGAGCAACATGCTAACTCAACGATATCGATCGTGGAGAGGCTGACCGGTCTACCGAAGATGACAGCTCCAGGGTGCAGGTATATCTCCACGATGTCGCTCTCCGGGACCACCTGCACGCGAGACACCTCCCCCTTGGCCAGCATCTCGCTGACAAAGTCGTTCCAGGAGATGTTGCCCCCGCTGCTGTTGATGGTGTTCAGCACGCTCATGATGAGGGCGATGATGAAGAGCATTCGCAGCCGTTCCCGATACATCTGGTCCTCCCGCTCACGCCGTTTTTTATCCTCTGAAGAGAAGTGCAGGAAGTCACAGTCTGTCAAACGACTGGAAGTACTTCTTCAGAAGTTGGGTGTCAAATGTACTTCGTCATACCCACCTTCGTCTTCTTCGGGGGGTTTTCCTTGAGCACCATTGCTTGCTTTTTTGTCTTTTCTATCCTGGGAACTACTAAAATAATGTGTAGCACCTTAAAATAAACAGATAAACAGATGTTAGCCTGAGAACCCAATAATCAAAAATGCTAAAATCGTCCCCAGACAGTTTCAAACGGGCTCGTCTGCTTACCTAAAATGTTCCATAATCCAACTGGGTTTTTGGTTAGTTGTTTTTTAATGAGGTTATTGCTAATTCCAAGCAATCCGGGACTCAGTGGTCTGTACAGTATTTGCTGCAACGCACAACCAAAAATCCGTATCACATATTAAGAATAGTAAGAATAATATTTTACAAATACGTCAATATAAAATACGGCTGATAGGCAGGACATGACTGGTATGTTAACCCCCACCCTTGAAAGCTGTGCAATACTTCAGGCATCAGCATTAACGACAGCAATAGCTCTGAATGAATATTAAACGAGTTATCTACCTGCAAAAGGCCGGCGCTGAAGCCATGGTCCTGCGGTTTCCCAAATGACCCCTGACGATCGGAGCTGGGGGGGACGCCGCGGTTTGGGACATCTCCCGATAAAGGGGGCAGCCTGGGGCGGCTCGTCTGGGCATTAAAGTTTCCCGAATGTGAGCCTTTCTTCGCGGAGGAAAATGCCCAAAACCATCTGCTCGTCATATTCCGGCAACATCTGCTGTTCTGGTGCAAGAGCAACGCGGCCATATTAGAGGAAAATGTTAGTGCATGATCAGTGGTACTTACATGAATAAAAAGTCTTTCTAAGCTCAGGTGGGTTAAATCGTTATGTAGATACCACTAAAAACAATCCACCCATAATATCGATTATGATCTTGACGTTATTCAGCTCGCAATCTACTCCTCCCCTCTGCCTTGAACTTTCACCTTTGTGTCGTCAAATCAAAATAAACGACTACGTAATTCGGTAAATCTTATTCCGTATTTTTTATTTACTATGCAATGCAAAACAGTTTATCTATTTAAAAACGTTTCGACAGCCGCTATTTTGTTACTTGACAGCTATTGTTAAATGAACCCACAAATGATCATTTGACGTCATCACTAATGGCCGATTCCGCCACTTCCTCATTAAAAACTACAAAAAACTACAAAAGGCGCCATATTCACCTCTCTAGGGCTTGTAGTGAAACGTTTGCCAATAATAATAATAATAATAATAATAATAACAATGATTATTATTATGGTGACAAGAAGAAGAAAAAATAAGACTAATCAATATTTGTTCCAAAACCAGGTTTCAGAAATTATACATTTACTATGAAACATGACAAATGTTGCAATGGTTGCTGCATTAAACCTCTCAGTATTGAACTTCTTGACGTGGTTCAGCCAAATCCTCCAGTATGTTGCAAAAGTTGGGGTGAAATTATTATGCTCTGTACGATGGCAGATTAGGCACTTCATTCGCGCTGGGGTACTAGTCTGTTTGTACGTTTGCTCTTGGCTTCAGACCACACGGTTGAATGAAACATTTTTTTTCTGTCCCCTTGGAGCAAATGAGAGGATCCCGGGCTCTGTTGCTCCTTCCCTCCCATCCCCCGAGTGCGTAAGCTTTCCTACGCTGTTTTCATACATTTAAACTGTTTTGTTTTTGTTATGTAACATTTATATGCGACCACCAGAGGGCGGTATTTCTTTTTTTCCCAATTCTCACACGTATAGTGAACGTTTTAGTGCATTCGAATTGGTACCTATCTTTAAACGTGAAAGTGTTAACGAACGGACGAAAATAAATAAAAGACCAACTTTGTTACTACGCATGCAGTTAATCTACGGAGTTCTGTACATGATTTCAATCCAAAAATATATAGTTTCAAATAAAACATAAACACAAACTTATGCTCAAAGAAATATATGTTTAATATATGTTTGTCTCTGTGGATATGTTACATTCTACATTCAAAACACACAAATTGTTTTTTTTTCCAGGAGACGCGCAAATGAGAAAACCAAATTCAAATCCTTGCTTTAAAGAATAATGAATATAGGCCTACTGCAAACTGTGTTGTTTACAGTCCCCCGTGCTATTAAGAATAATTAGTCACGGTCACGTTGTCACACATTTGCCATTGCAGTACAGCACACCTACGAGTTAGTGAAAAACAAAGTTAGTGAAAAACACTGTTTAAAACAGCCTAGTGAGCTCGTCCTTGCAGTACAGAGAATCCTGCCCTTCCATCTGACCCATCCAAAATCCTAGAACGTTCTCCATTTCCTTGCGTGCTGCTCCGACTGCCTAATGGAGAATTGATCCCCTGTAGGAAACCGCGATACGCGCGACTCCATTGCGGCTCCGAGGAGCCCTTCCGCTCACCGATAGCTAACGCCCTACGGCGATCCACAATGGCGGCAGTTTCGCGACCACGGGCGGTTGGAACGGCCCACTTCCAGCAGCCTATCACGGGGCGCGCTTCGCAGCGCCTCGCTCCCGCTTTCGTCAGCAGCACGGGCGACGTCAGAGGCTGGCCTGAAACGGTTAGCGAGCTGCAGGAGGGAGCCTATCGAGAAAAGCCGAACCGCGACATCAAAATAAATCGCGCCTTTTAATGTGCAGAAGCCGTACGCGGGCGACGATGAAGTCGGTATAATACGGCGGAAGAGGCGCACTTCCCCCCCGACGGCGATACGCGGAGTCCGAGGAGCCTTTCCTTCGATGTGGGATATTCGGGAGTCGGACCGTCCGTGCGCCTGAGATGTGTGCCGCTTTTGTCGGATGTTTCCGGAGGGCTGTCTGCTGAACTGCGAGGCCTCAAATGGGAGAAACAAACCCGGGACAGGACTACCGAAAATAAGCGAGCGGACGAGCTTCGCGTTTGGCCGAGGGTGAGTCGCGCTTGGCGGGTTACGCGGGTTACGCGGGCGGCGAGGCCTCGCGAAGCCGCCCCGTCCGCGTGCGGGCGCCCCCGACTAGTTCACTAGTTGACTAGTTAGCCCGCTACGGCCCTACCTTTAACCTAGTTGCCTTCATTGGCGGCCGCTGCCTTGCCCCGCGTCCCGCTTTGTGACCGTCTCCGGAGGCTCGCCGCGTTAGATACGCGGATAATGTCTCATCCGGCTAATTGTCGAAAGTTTTTTTTATGTATTATTATTATTTTCTGGCTGACTGCGTATTTGGGTTCTTTGGGCTCTAAGCGGCCGCGGCGGCGCTATGCGGCGAAAGCGCCGTCGCGCCGCCGACGTGTGCGGCTCCGTAAGCCTAGACGTGGCGTGTTACCGGATACCTTGTTGTTATTAAGGCAGCGGCCCGCTTTTGTGGGACGCGGGCTTCGTTTTCGGCTCTTTGCATGGCGTGTTATTTCGGGGGAGGGGGGGTTATTTCTGCCAGAATAACACTCGCTATTTTCTTATGTTGTATGCAGTTCTGGGGAGCGAAGCATTGTCACCTTATTTCCTGCGGCGATATTTATCTTATGCCTGTTTACATTTTTTTTTTTATATAAGATTGTTGCATAACTACTATCCATCAGGCGTTTAATAAGAGAACACAGCTGATCTTAGACACCATGTGGCTTTCGTCTGTAATGTCAGCCGTGGGCGTAATGCTGATGATGGAGTTACTGCGGTGATGCATCAGTGCCCAGTCACCTGTGCGGGGCTGCCCGCTGGCCTGGCCCTACTCGTCGCCTTAATATTTTGTTTTGGTTGTGGGTTCACAGTAGGGAGCTCTGGTTCTGTATGCTGGTGCCCAGGGCTGCCTTCCTTTAGATCGCGGGTGTGAAATCCCGCTTCAAACGTTAAAGATTTTTCTCTTGACTTGCTGCTGGCTGGGTGTTTTCTACCATAGTAGATACTGTGCTTTATTTACTGAGATAGGTTGCATCGATTGCTTTTGCAGTGAAGCGCTTTTTTTCTCTTGACATATTCAAATGCATCTTTCTGGGTTTTGCAGTTATGTTTAACATGTCTGGCTGCATTATCGGTTTAGGTGTGTTTATCTGTCCAAAGCTTACGGATTGCGCAAGATAAGCTATTTAAGAAGGAAAGAATATCTAATCTACTATTACTGCGGCATCAGTGATTGAGGGAAAGCACTGCAGTATGACTGAGGGCTGTTTTCATCTTTTGAAATTTCGTGTTTGCTTGAATTTCACTATATATTCACTCTAAATGGAGCCAAGCATAAGACATGGGTTTCTGGTAACCGCATCTACTTACATTTTAGCAGTTATTTTGCAATGTCCTTCCTTCCTGGTTTTGAACTTTATGGTTCTACATATTTTTAAAAATGCAAACCCAGATTGGTTTTTGGAAATGATTCGGAAATTCAGTGGTTGATGTTTGTATGAATGTTTCTTTCTATTTTACATAATCGTTGAATATTCCCTTTAAATATTAACTCACCTTACCCTGTGCCGTTTTACTTTGACATTAATCCTGATTTTACTTGCCAGTACCATCTTAAAGCATATTACTTTCTACCAAGAGGTCTCGGTTTTCTTTGCTTGGCATTTGGTTTTTGGCCCCAGTTAAATATGTTAGATGATTAGCCACAAGACATTGTTGTGGCGCTTTCAGTTTGGTGTTATGTTTGTGGGAACTAGTTGTTCTTCAACTGGCTCTTGTGTAATCTGGTGTAGTTTTGTGCTTACCAAACAAATTTCTCCAAGAGTCACTGCGCTTTAGGTGGGATATTTTTAGAAGCCTCGTGAAGAACTGGCATCGGCCACGGTTTTGTGATAAAGTATGTTTGAGTCTTACGTGGAGTGTCTGTGTAGCTTATTACATGGCTGTCTTGCTTTATTATACTAGTTGAGGTGAAATGCTGAAGGAGGCATGTGATGTAGACAGGAAATGATGTTCTGTGGAGCCTGGTTGGTTGCGAGCCCAGTTATTTGATCTTGGTTTCTGGAGGGTTTCCCCCCCCCCATGTCCTAGGCCTTGTTTCAAGCCTTTCCATGTGCTTTGGTTTTAGATGGCTCGTGGGGGTGGGAGGGAGTTGCATACTAAGACTTTTGTCCCTGACCAAAGGCCCTCCCTATCTGAGGCCCCAGTAAAGGTCCAGGCAGAGTCATTTTCAGATGTGCCCCCCGTTTTCCCTGCCCCCCGGCGTGCGATGTAATGGGACGCCCTGAGCGCGGCGGTCAGAAATGTGAGCCACTGCGAGGGAACAATAAAAGGCCTTTATGCAGCTGAGGGCAACAGCACAGTTAGCTTGCATACATCATGCCATTCCTGTTAGCCACGCGGTGTTCCTGGGAAGGCCTGGTCTGTCCAGGAGTGGCTCCCAGCTGCTGCTTCTGTCACTTGGTTGCTCTTGGTGTTTTCACTGAATTAAACTCCTCAATATTCTATATGTATACTGAGCTTATTGACGTGGTTCAGCCAAATCCTCTCCTATGTTGCAAAAGACGAACGTTTTAATGTGAAACTGCTATACGCAACATGATGGCAGATTACGCACTTTCTTCACGTTGAGGTCTTGTTTGTATGTTTGCTCTTTGCTTCAGACCACATGGTTGAATGAGATGTTTTTCTTCTGGCTCCTTGGAGTAAATGAGAAGGACCTGGACTCTGTTGCTCCTCTCTTCCCCCGAGTGCATAAGGCCAGTGGAATTGTAGATGCACAGTCCCTTCCTGGTGGCAGATATGGTGACGTATTCAGTTGTGCAATTTTTTTTTATTATGGCACACTGCACAGTAGCAGTGGAGTGTCATGATGATACAGGCCACGTGTGGATGAAAAACAGGAAAATGCCATGGCTTCTTACTCCGGGAGCTGGACAGTGCGCGCCACGGCGTTTCCTGTCCACGCACCTCATTGTGCTGGTTTCATTTCCCGACATTCTCCGCATTGTATGATTGCACTTCCTGCTTTTATTTGTTTCTCTTTCCTTATTTCCGCTGTCGTCTTATGTTGTGACCCATGTGTCACCCGTGCTGTACCCATTCACACTGCTGGTTTTGGTGTGCTATAAGCAGGCCCCCGTTCGTGTCCCTAGGTCTTTCACCCTGCATGCACTGACTTGGTGCTGAGTCAGTCTGAGACAGACAGCCTTTACATTTGACGTATTTTCATTTGTAGCATAACTTAGCATTGGAGGTCGAATTTTTTTTTTTTTTTTTTTTGAGCAATCTCACCATTGCTCAAGCAAGCATGGGTGATAAAAACTTGGATGAAAGATTTCAGTAATGTTGTATAGCGTGTTTATTCACATGCATTTAAAGTACAAGCCAGTTGTGAGATGGGGAGAGTGACAACAGCTTGGGAACTGGTATAAAGAGGACAGTTATTATGGAGGTTGGGGAGCCGGGAGCATGCTGTTGGTGTTTTGGTTGGGGGGAATTTTTTTTCCCCCCAATGTTCTTTGAGTGGGTCCCTGGGTGACTAGTGTTTGGTACATTGATTTTTCATGTCTGAATTTTTCTTGATGCCAATCGCTGTTTTGCTTGTCACATAATGGTAGAAGGTATATTGTTTTATCGGAACTGCATTTGTTTGAACTGCAGTGTCTTCCATCTTTTAGGGGGTTCTGGCGATGGAATAACTACAATTGGGAGATGGGATTGAGGAGTGTTTTATTTTCCCCCACTCAAAGTACACAAGTGTTCAGGGTTCTGGTTGTCTTCCAAAGTGAGTGAAATGGATCTTCTTCGGTATATAAAAATACCTAAAGTCAAACCTGGTTATTTAAGAAATTTGTTAAAGAATCCTATCAGGGTGGCATGGCTGAAAATTGATGCCTTTATCTGGTATTTATCTGGATGCCTTTTATCTGATTCATGATGCATTATCCATCTGAAACCCTCCATTTTCACCGAAGTGCAGAAAATCTTGAATGGCCAAACAGTAAATTGGGAATGGCAAAGTTTCAGTGGGCCTGCACCTACAGACAAAGAACAGGGGCCTTATAATATGGCTCTCATGTCTAGGAGAACCCAGATGGGGTTTTTGTGTTAATGGACCAGAGATGTAGCTTGGTATGGCTCTGCCGGTTCCGCTGGAGGATGGTTTGGTGTGAAGTGTAATAAGCCACGCGTGGGGGTGGGGTGGGGCCCAGGAGGTAACATGAGAAGCTCTAGGTGTTAAGTCTTCTCCCCATTTCCTTTCTTCTTTGTGGCTTCAGAATTGGTAGCACTCTTTCCGCCCTCCCCCCGGTGTGGTGTGGGGTGGGGTGGGGTGGTGAGCTTGAATCACAATCACTCAGGCCTTTAACAGCAGCACCCTATTGATGGACCAGCTGGATCCATTGACTCAACCCATTTGCATTGAAATCCAGCTGCAGGAAGAAGGGAGGACATCACTGACAGGCATACCTAACCAGGCCAGCCATTCAGTTTTGGTGCAGCTTTTTATGTTACTAAACTACGTGGTTCTCAATCATAGACTAACGTATTACTATTTCGGTATTTAAGGTGATATAAATTTGGGATTTTTCTCACTCGTGGCTGTTTTTCAGATCCTCACTGAGATTTAAATGTTGAAGGAGGGCTATAGTGTATTTTTCTGTTTTCCCTCCTTTTCCAGTAACGATTTTTTATTTTTTTTTTTTTTGGTTGGTTAACTGGTTATTTTTCTGTTTCACTGCTACGGTGGTATGTGTGTCGCTTTCGTGGGTGCTGCTGTCCTGGTGAGGAATGGCTCACTGCCGCTCTGCCTGTCCTGCAGTGGCGTGCAGGGCCTTACACTGGGCCCTTATCTCTGCTCATGTTCGTGTTTACACACTGCATTTTTTTTTCCACTGCTCTTTTTTTCCTTTTCTTCGGTGAATCACCACATCTTTCCATTGTGTTTAACCTTAGGTAGCAACCGAGGGCTGCGGGGACAGAAATCGCCTTTTATTTACCAGATACTCTTACCGCTGACCGTAGTGTCGGACTTTCTCACTCCCGGATATTTTAATAAAATAATGGTCAATTCCAGAGCACTGTTGGTGGAATGGATTTGATGCTAATCAGTGGACCTTTATTGTTTCCCTTGAAAAATTTGGTCACTCTCTTTCTGTCCCACTAGCATGTTAGCTTCATACTGTAGGTGAGCACCAAACCTGCATCACCCCGCTAATTTATTCAGAATACAAAAAGAAATTTGCAGTGGAAATGAAAATTGGTCACTTGAGCATTTTGCTGATGACCCCATGTCCAATGTACTCGCTCTCAAAACCCTGCTGTGATTGCTTGCCTGAAAATGGGTGCAGTTATCTAGCAGATCCATTATTTGTCTCATGCCCTTAATCTACACAACAGACAGATTACAGAGGTGCAGACAAGCTTAAATGGCTTCGTTGTGAATCATTGGTCCTCTCATTGCTTTCATCGAATGTGTATGGTAATAGAAGCTGCAGCTGTAGCCCTGGTTCTGTTCTTTTATTTAACCAAGTGTTAGTTCCAGACATAATCCAAAAGCCTTGTCGTGTTTTTTTTTTGGAACGCTTTCCATCTGACTGATCGCAGTCATGGGGCGCCCCCTCACCCCCCATTTCTCCATAACGGGAAGCTCTATAAAGTCTATAAATGATTGGCAGATTTCCTTTCATTTCAGTGGTATTAATTTGAATTCTGGTTTGTAGAGCTGGTGAGGGGAGAATGAGATGCGGGTCAGGGGGAAGATTGCGTGTGTGCTGGGCCGCGTTTCCCTGAAATTGTCTATTGCACCGCAGGGCAGAATACAGCATGTCTACCATTTGGCTGTAAAATCGTTTCCTTGTCAGACTTTGTATTAAATTTTTGTTACTTTAGGTACAATTCTGAAGGCATGAAAATGTTTATAGGCAGGGTTTTTAATTAATTTCTGATTCCGTCCCTTAAATGATCCGGCACGTGTGAAATTTGCACATCTGACTGCTACGGTTACTTTTGGCACCAAGCCTCAGAAATCCAACTCCATTTGCTTCCCGGCAGCCTGCCTCTTGGATACCAGGTCGCCCGGGGTGTTGCTCGGCGCCGCTTTGCCCCAGAACAGCCTGGCAGGGGGGTGTGCTTGGAAGCGCAGGCCCAGAGGGGAATGTTCTTATTTCGCTTTGTCAGGCCAGCTTGGTTCAGGCGAGCAGTTGGGAGACGTAGCTGGTTAGTGCAGGGGACCCAGGCGCGGCGCTCTGCCGAGGAAGGGAAGGGTGGTGGAATAAAGGCTCGTTAACGTGACCTCGGCATCGTCGTGGGGACGCTGCGCAATGGAGCTCTCTCAGAATCTGTCAGTGAAATTGCCTCCATGCAGCAGATGGATGAAATGCGACTGCCCCGTGTCTGTTCTTTAGTTCTGTTTTTGAAGTGCGGTATGGGATTTATTTAGCCGTGGTGCACCCCTCTGCAGGTGTCACTCAGGACACTTTTGCTGAGCGAATGGGGAAGAAGCTGGAGTTTTAACTGTGGGTAGCTCTTTGAAAAAGGAAGGGGAGACGAGCTGCAGTCTTTAAATAAATAATGTGTGCTCTCATGCAGGGCTCAAACAGGAGAGCACGCCCAGTCGTCCTCTGCTCTGCATCCGCTTACTCCCCCCTCCCCACCCCGGTGGCGATTTTCTCCTATCTGTAATTCATGCATTTCCCACTCCAGGGTTTCTGATGAGTCGTAAATGAGAATGGGGGGTGGGGTAGCAGAGTCGCCTGGGACGATGGGACGTGGTGTCTGAAATGCGCTCTCAGAGCCGCCTCACGCACCCGCCGCACTGTTCTGCGTAGACGGCAAGGTGGAAGGAAACTAGGGGGGGAATGAAGATGGCCAAAAAAGAACATAGGGCGACACGGCTTTCAGAGAGTGTGTAGAGAGTAGGCGAGCAGATGTCATTACTGACGGCCTGAACTGGTCCCAATGGGTGAGACAGATCTCATTAGGGAGGGTGAGGGGTCTAACAGACATGTCTCCCCACATCGGTTTGATTTCTGCTGTGCTGGAAAGACTCAGGTGTGTCTTACTGCTTTTAATCAAAGGTGTTAGCATGGCTTAGGGCTGGGGGGGACAGTAGGTGGTAGATTGCCTCTCTCTGTCAATACTGTGCAAACCCTCCAGAGCTTGCTGCCATGGCGATGGTAGGACCCGGCAAGCTAAATGCCTCCGAGTCTCCAGGTGTGCCGCTTTGACTGCTCAGTGAAACGCTGTGGAAATGTGGGGATTGTCCTGGAGCTGTAGGCGCACTTCATGTTTGGGCACAACCCCCCCGGGGTGAGGAAGCCATGGCAGATGGATGCTTTTCAGACATGGCTCGAACAAGCACCCCGGTGTCGCCTCATGGGGGTGAAGAGAAGCTGGAGCAGAACAATGGGCTTTTTGCTCCACACATCTGTGAAAAGCTCCAAGGCCCCTGTGACCTCCCTTGTGACCTCCCCCAGACCAGGGCCCCCTCGCAGTTTGAGGCCTCATCTCCCCACCACTTTACTCTGCTTTCCGTGTCGTATTTTGGGTGTCTTTGTGTTACTGTCACAGAATCTCTGCTTTTATCATTTTGTTTGCTTATTAGCTTAGCATGAACGCCTGCGCAGAGTGCTTATTTTACACCAATTTACACAGCTGGGTGTTTGCTTGCACAATTTTGAATTAAGTACCTTTCTCAGGCATACAGCTGGGTTTCTTAGCACTCCTACAGCTGTTGCTATACTTATCCAAGGTTAGATCTTGATAGAGGTGCAGTGTGACAGACTGGTTGTGCCCAGAGCCTTAAACCGCCTCAAGC
Source organism: Petrocephalus microphthalmus (assembly GCA_026774405.1). Lineage (NCBI taxonomy): Eukaryota > Metazoa > Chordata > Actinopteri > Osteoglossiformes > Mormyridae > Petrocephalus > Petrocephalus microphthalmus. Next base: position 16,104,552 of record JAODKK010000008.1, on the reverse strand, counting down.
CGGACTGGCTAAACTGACCCGGCCTGGTTACTCAGTGGATGAATGTTCACAGAACCTTGATTAGTCACCAGTTTCCTGGTCTCTCACGGAGGTTGGGTGCCGCTCCTTGGTTTCCAGGTGATCTTTGTTGATTTTATTCGTTCCCTGGCTGCAGCGCTTCTTGAAGGCTTTGCTGAGGCATTATCTGTTCCTTTATTGCTAACCTTGGCTGCGATGAATGCAGTTCAGGGTTTCGCATTGAAAATGGCTGAAAGAAACATTCAATATTTTTCCTGTTCAGCGAGCTGAATGCGGCGAGTACTGTACATGTTAAACCTTATGGCTGAACCTGCAAAGGCATTATGACAGCCTGGTGTTCCAGTCTCCAAATAGCCTTGGCGAATTGATGGTAAATATTCCCATGGTGATGGGCTGGGCGGTGTACGAATGCGCGTGCATGTGGGTGGAAAATGCGTTCATGGGGTTAATCGTACACTTCATCCCACCCCCACCCCCGTCTTTCGTTCTTTTAATTGGGTATTATAATGAGAGCAATATAATACCCTATTGCTGGGTTTGCCCGGCTGTTCACTGTCAAATGAAAGGCAGAGTTCTCCTTCCATCTGATGTGAAATGTGATGATGGGGGTGGGGGAGGGGATGCATTCTGTGACACGTAATCCACCTCTGCTGAAAATGGTGGGGGCATGTAAGGGTTGGGGGATGGGCTTGAGCAGCGTCCCATTGCAGTGTGAGGGATGTGGCTGAACGTGGCCACGTCGTCCTGACATTTGGGCTCCCCACCCCCAGCTGGTTGAGCATGTGCCGTCTTTTCCTGACCGCTGCAAGGCACGCAGGCCTTTCCTGTAGGCTGCAGTATTTTTGTCTGGAATGTACCTTTGCTCGCGGTCAGCCAGAGCGCAGCATAGTAGCTGCATTAGCACCCTTGCAACATGTGAATTATGTTCCCTATGTAGCCTGCTTCCTAAAAACAGACTCTGTCCTATCCATAAACCCACCTCCCCCCACCTCAATATAGTCGGGCGTAAATTTTCCACTTGGGGGTGTGACAGTCTGCCATCGGCTGGAGGCAAGAAGCCGGAGTGGAGTTGTGCCGTACGTCACATGGAGTCCTTTGCTCGTGTCGGTTGACCTTGCGGATCAATCTGGTATGATGCCGGGGCTATTCATTACCATGAGAGGGATAGATTGGCCGCCCGTATCGATCAGGCGGCCGGCTCTCTCAGTTACACGCAGGCGCTGCAGGTGTTCCTGCCGCTCGCCGCTCCATTTGCCCGTCAAAGCCACACCGCCGCCACTTAATTGAAAGAAAAATCGCAATCCTCTGTCGTGTGGAAAATAATTGCGTGTCACTGTGCGGAGGGGAGCCTGAGAGATGTATGGTCTTCGTGACAGAACACGTGTCTTGAATTAAGGCTGGTGTTTGAGTTTCTCCAAATGCGGGGCCGGCAGTACGGAGGAATGGTTACCATGGCAACGGGGTGATCGTTGGATGTTTGTGAGGTGCGTGAGCTGAGCGCAGCCGCGCTGTATAAACAGAGGCTAGTGCGACGGGAATGATGCCTGTTCCAGGTTCATTCTGTGTGTGTGTGTGTGTGTGTGTGTGTGTGTGTGTG
>JAODKK010000008.1:16031941-16046338 GCA_026774405.1 Petrocephalus microphthalmus | reverse complement strand
TTGGAATCCCACCTACCACCAGTGGGTCCCTGAGCAAGACCCTTAACCCCAAGTTGCTCCAGGATTGTAATGCCCTGTATTGGGTAATGTAAGTCACTCTAGATAAGGGTGTCAGCAAAATGCCGTAAATGTAAATATATCATGTGTACATAAGTTATGTCTAGTACGGGATTAGTGATGGATTTTTTGCAATCCCTGCCAGCAGCAGGGACCTTCGTCTTCTGTGGATTTAGACGGGCTTCTTCTCTCTCTGCTTTTAAATCTCTTCTCAAAACCCATTTTTTCCCTTGGCCCTTGATGACTTAAGATGTTGGCATTTGATTTATTTTTTGTTCCATTTTATTTTATTTTTTTACACTACTTTGTGTTACTCGCTCTTATTTTATAATTGCTGCTCCTATTTTTCATTTTTTTGTCTATTTCTTTTGTATTTTCCATTAATCCTTTCAGTTATGTCTCGTATCTATTTTATTTATTTTTTTATTTTTAAGTACAGCACTTTCGTCCAGTGTGGGTTGATAAAGTGCTTTATAAATTAAGTTGGTATGGTTTTTCATGCTTACTCATGATTGCACCTCTGTTTGAATTGTTTCACAGGTAGTGAAATTACTCTTGCGATATGGAGGGGATCCTCGCCAAATCAACAGGAAGGGGGAGACGCCACTAAAAGTAGCCAACTCCCCTACCATGTTGAACCTGTTGCTAGGTAAAGGCACTTACACCACCAGTGAGGAGAGCTCTTCAGGTCAGTGTGCGGTTAATAGTGATTTTTGTTTTTAACCGTAAACTAGAAATATATTTTTTAATTATTTAAAATAATTTTTAAAAAATAAGCAAAAGTTACTGGACATTTCAATTTTATGTGTGGGACTTTACCTGTAAACTGAGACTTAGTGTTTTGTCTCAGCAGAATCCTCAGAAGAAGAAGATGCACCATCATTTGCGCCGTCAAGTTCTGTTGACGGTAATAACACAGACTCTGAGTTTGAGAAGGGCCAGAAGCTGAAAGGGAAGAACCTAGACCCACCCAAAACCATAGTGACTCCTGTAAAGGACGAATATGAGTTTGATGAGGATGATGAGGAGGAGCGGGTTCCCCCAGTCGATGACAAGCACTTGCTCAAGAAAGAATTCCGCAAGGACTCTACGAGCAAAGCCAACAGCTTAATTTCCATCCCAAGAATGGAAGTTAAAACCTATTCCAAAACAAACTTGCTGACACCAAAGAAGACTCCACGGCGGATCCTTTCTGATACCAACAGCTCAGATGAGGATGATCAGACCTTTTCACCAGCTCCCACAGCAAGGCAACCGGCAACGGCAACAAATGCCAAAAGGCGGGACTCTGGAACTCTGAATTCCAAGCAGCAGAAGGAAAAGAATAAAGTCAAGAAAAAGAGGAAGAAGGAAACTAAAAACAACACCAACAAGGAAGTGCGGTTTGGGAAAATCAGTGACCGGTTCTGTAACTCGGAGTCCGATAGTGGAGATGTGGAGAGTGAGGATGACAAGGGCTCTATGAAGAGCTCCAACTGTGTTAAGGACTCTAATCCTCTGAGCCTTAAGGAGTCGTGTGTCTTCAGTTCACTCTCTGCATCGTCCACTTCCTCTCATGGCAGTCTGAGCTCTCAAAAAATGCCGCAGTCTTTGGCAGAGCAGCACCCCAAGCAGTGGAGAACCGATGGCTGGAAGACCGTGTCCTCTCCAATGTGGTCAGATGTCAGTTCCCTTTCAGACTCTGTGAGAACTAGACTCTCAAGTGAGTCCGACTTCTCGTCGGCTGACTCTAGTATAGAGTCTGTAAAACACATGAAAAAGAAAGCACAGGAGAATAGGAGGAACAGTGTGCATACCAACTCATCAGATAAGAAGAGTTCTTTGGAACTTACCAAGAACTCCAACTTGGATGGTGCAGTCTCCAAGGCTGACAAAGATGGGAAAGTGTTAAAAAAGCATAAAGTAAAACACAAACACAAAAATAAAGAGAAGGAGAAGCCTCCTAGCCTCGTACTTAACCAAGACATGAATGAAAAATTTGTAAAAAGTTTTTCGTTTGATTTTGACCCACGACAAAAGTCACTCATCATGGAAGCAGAGTGTCCTACAGAAAGTAAGGCCAGGCTCTCTAAACATGAAAAAGACCATTTTAGAAAGGAAGACAGGCTGTACAAAGGCAAGTTGGAGGATAAGGAGTGGACTCCTGGAAAAGAGACTGGCCGAGCATCTAAAGAGGAGAAGACTAAGAAAAAAGAATTTTCAAAGGATAAAACAAGCCGGGAGGACAAGGATAAGACCCTGAAAGCTGATAAAGATAGAAACATAAAGGACAAAGAGAAGGCTAAGGACGAAAAGCAAAAGATCCACAAGGATGAAAAAAGGAAGAAGTCCAGGGACAAATCCTCTAAAACCGACAAGAAGGCTGAACTAATTGAGGAGAAATATTTCAAATTGGAGAAGGAAAAAAGTGTAAAGGAAGATCGTGAGAAATCATCGAAAAAGGACAAATTGCCCAAGGAGGAGCCTGATTATGAGGACTATGATATTAAGAACCATTTTTTAGAGGACAGCAAGCTCAGTCCCTCTGATGATGACCATGATCCCTGGGTGTCAGACCTGTCCTCCGAGTCCTCTCTCTATGGAGATGACAGCTGGGATGTTCCGATAAAGGAGCACAAGGGATACAAGGCAAACACTGTTAAACTCATTGTAGAGACAGTGAAAGATGATGTCCGAGAACGGAGGAAGGACAACAAAGTGAAGGACAGAAAACAAGAACACGGCGAAAGGCGTAATGAGAGGGAGACTGCGTCCAAAAAGAGAGACTTTTCCGAGAAAGGAGGTGAAAAGAAGAAGGATTCTGATAAACTGAAGCTGAATTCCAGCTACCTGTCTGAAAAGGACAAAAAGAAGAGAGAGTCCATTGAGAACATCAAGGAAAAGAGGGACTCTAGTGACTGTAGCAGAGACAGAAAAGACCCCTATGACTTCACAAAAGAAAGGAAAGATTTCCGTTTTAAACAAGAAGATCCTTTGAGAGATGAGTATGGTAGTGACAACTTCTTTAAAGATAAATCTGATATTGAATCTTCTGGAAAGCTGATGGAGGCCAGAGAGCGAAACCACTCTGGAAAAGATAAGGAAAAGAAAGCAGATGGTGTGGAGAAGAAGGATAAATTAAAAACTGAGAAAAGCAAAGAGAAACCTAAAAATATCCAGGACTCTGAGAAAGAGAGGACAGAGAAAAGCTCTGCTGAAAAACCTCCCAAGGAAAAGGACCCTGACAGAAACTCAAAGGATAAGAAGGAAGCAGCAAAGGAGAGATACAAAGACTCGCACAGTAAAGACAAAGACAGGAAGTTGTCTTCTGAGCAGATTAAAGAAAAAAAAGAGAAACACAGTGAAAGAGACAAAGACTTTCTCGAGATAAAGAAAGAAGAGCGAAAACCCGAGAAGGTTAGGGAAAATACCTGGAGCGATATCGCAGATATTTTTACAGATGAGAGTGAAGACGAAGATGATGATTACGGTGGTTGCCTAGGTCTGTCAGACTCTCAACGGAAAGATCCTACACCTGACAGGGATGAGATGGATGCCTTCCAAATGGAGAAACATCGAAAGTACTCCACTGAAGGGAAGCAGCACTCAGATAAACAGAAAGAAAGGGAGTATAAGGACAAAAAGAAACTTTCATCTGATGGAGGAAAAGAGAAAAAGGGTTCTTCTGACAGACACAAAGATAAAAAAGAAAAGGACTCTGGAGATGGCTTAAAACACAAAGATCGCAAGGAGCGGGTGTCCGTTGATTCAAACCAGGAGAGGAAAAATAAGCAAAAGTTACTGGACAAGAGGTACTCAACTGAAGAGAAGCTCAAAGGGAAGTACAAGGATAAAGTTGACAAAGACCACCTGAAGGACAGGAAGCCTTTCAAGGGCAGTGGTGAGAATGAGAAATCTCTGTTGGAGAAACTGGAAGAAGAGGCCCTAAATGACTACAAGGATGATTCCAATGACAAAATCAGTGAGATCTCTTCAGACAGTTTTACAGATCGTGGCCATGAGCCAGTACTCAGCAGCTTCTACGACTCTTCCAACAACAGCCTACCAGATATCGCAGAGGAGAGGAGGGACTCTCTTTCCATTTCTTATCCACAAGATAAGTTAAGGGAGAAGGAACGGCACAGGCATTCATCATCATCCTCTTCCAAAAAGAGTCATGACAAGGATAAAGAAAAAGTAAAAAAAGAGAAGACTGACAAGCGAGAGAAGCTTGAGGAGATCAAAGACACTTACAGGCGAAGAGAGAGCCTACCCTTTGACAAGGAGCCCATGCCTTTGGAGGCTGACCCATATACTTTCCCCTACGGAACTAAGCCTGATGGAGAAGATGATTTGGACAAAACAGAGTTTGAAAAGGAGATGTTTAAAAAATCTACCAAGGATAAAGCTAGCAGTGTCATCAAAGACAAGAAGAAAAAGACTAAGGAAAAAATAAAAGAAGAAAAACATAAATACAGTGAGAACATTACTTTGAAACATTCAAAGGAAAGTCCTCAGACAACCAACTTAAAGGAAAAGTCAAAAGAAAACAAGGACAGAAATAAAGATATTTTGGACAAAGATGGAAGGGCTGATCCTCTAAAGATGAAATCAAAGGAGGATGACAGAGTTAATCAGTCTAGAGACTCGATTCGCAAAGACAACCGTCCACGAGAAAAGCTGCTGGTCGATGGTGATCTGAGACTAACAAGTTTTGGAAAAATGCTTAGCCAAAAGGACCAAGAAATTGAAGAGCGCCATAAAAGGCATAAGGAGAGAATGAAGCAGATGGAAAAACTGAGGCACCGATCTGGAGATCCTAAACTGAAAGAGAAAACCAAACCCAGTGAAGAGTTGCGCAAGAATCGCCCAGAGTCGTCAGCAAAGAAAACAAATTCATTTGAAACTTTGAAAGAGAAGAAGCTCAAAGATGCAAGCCTTCCTTCTCAGATAATGTCTCCAGAAAGGAAGTCTCACCCTATGGACAGTCAAAATACAAAAGATTGGCTATCAGGGCATCCAGTAACAGAGAACATACCTGCATCACCAAGGCCAGATCAAAGCAAGCTAACCGGTGTTCCTACTCCTACGTCAATGAACTCGTGTGAAGAAGTCATGCAAACGCCACGCACTCCATCCTGCAGTGCAGAGGACTATCCTGATCTCCTGTTTGATGGCATTGACTGTCCAAACTCATGTACTATGCCCTATATCGATAGATATTCAAACCCTTCGCATAGCATCCAGGAAAATGGCTGCCTAACTCCAGCAAAGAACCTTCAGATGCCTACACTTAGCCATTCTGCTTCAGATGATGTCAAAAGACCCTTGGAAGAGGAATTCAAAATGGACACAGACCAAAACTTCCTTCTAAAACAGAGTATACCCAATTCTGAGTTTGAGCCTACAGCGCCACACCCTCCTGAGGATAAGCTTGTGTCGGTTGACAGGCTTGAATGCATCTCTCATCCCGGATTTTCACCTGATACTGGGATGCCATCTCCAAGGCTTGAACCAGCTGAGCCTGCTTCTGATGGGGCCTCAGCTGCCATTGCTGCCACAGCTGGCACTGATCACCTCCCTGTTTACAATAACCTGTTGCTAAAGCCATTAACTCCAGTCCACAGACCTGACCCTCAGGAGTCCTGCATGGATATTGTTGCCCCTCCTACTCCTGCCCCCGCGGCTCTCCCTCCACTGGAAATTGATCTGTCAGAGTCCCACCATCTGCTGCCTCCATCACCACACAGTGAGCCAAGTCTAGTCTCCTCTGATCCTGTCAACGCAAATGCCAGTGTGCTACCAATTGAGCAAAAACTTGAGGACAAACATGAAGAGGAGGAAGAAGAGGATGAAGTTGAGGAGGAGGAGGAGGAGGAGGATGATGATGATGAGGAGGAGGAGGAGGAAGAGGAGGAGGAGGAGGAGGAAGATGTAGAAGAACTAGAAGGTGATGATAATGTTGACGAGCCAGCAGAGCATCCACGGGAGAGCTGTACTTTTGTTCCATGCGTTACTGGGCATTTGAAAAGAGACTGGTCTGAATCTCCGGAGAGAGCCGAACCAGAGGATATAAAGTCACATCTACCTACTCAGCCTCCTGTAGGCACGATAGAAGATCCCAGTGATCATAGTGGAATCAGCTGGACAATGAACACTGAGATACTCTTGAAATCACCCCAAAGGCCTTTTATGGAGTTGCCCCTGTCTTCCAAGATCATTCCGGGCCCACCTGCTGAAGATGGCCTGCAACAGCATCTCTCCATGGCATTGCCTTGTCCTCCATCAGCAACACCACCCTACCCAGTTTTTCCACGGTCTTACTGCCCTTCACACAATACAGGGCCAGATTACGAAGGCCAGAGGAACACTGTGGATGAAATCAGTACTCCAACAAAGTCAGCTTCAGCACCTGTGGAGACTGAATTAAACTTCATATCCTCCAACAGGCTGGAGTGCTTTTTCAATGACTGTAAGCCAACTTCTGAAGAATGTGGGGTAGCTTCAGAACCTCAGTGCTTAGGGGAAGATGACCATCAGGATTCCCTTAACTACATAGTTGAGAACAGTGTAGCCCCACCTATTAGACATGAGCCAGTGGTACAGTGGCCAGACCCTTTTCCAAGTACAGTGGATGACTTGGATTACCTACCATTTTCTCTACCAGACTTGCCACTGCAAGACAAGGAAATGCAAGACCCTTCCATTGAAGATCCAGAATTGTCCACCTATAAGCATACCCCTGCTCCTGTTGCATCGCCACTTACTGAGGTCAAAAATGAGTCAGACTGTAATACATTAGACTTACCAGGTGAAACTGATGCCCCTTGTTCTCCTGCTGTTGTGCCATTAAGTGGACCTGCACAGAAATGCCTCCCAAGTTCAGAAAACACCAGCCAGTCTGAGCAGGAGCAGGAACCAGAACCACAGAAAGTTCCTGAGAATGACTCTGTGGATATGGTTCCTCCAAAGGATGAGGATGAGGAGGTGGAGGATGAAAGAGATGGACATCATGTTAATTTGCAATTTAGTAGTGCCGATTGCAACAGTAATCAGGAATATTCTTCTGTAGATTCTGCAGTAAACAATGACCAGTCCATCCCAAATAGTCTTGCTGCATGTCCCGAGTCAGCAGGCACTGTGGACTTGGACAGCACTAGACAGACTCCATCTATTACCGCACCCTCTCAGTTAAGCCCTGTTCATGCTATTCCCGTTTCTTCGATAATCACGCAACCAAACCCTCTTCTGGTTTCAAAACCCCAAGAAGTGGCCCCTAAGATAATAATCCCAGTGACTACTGCTGAAGTTCTCAAAAAGCCAGAGGAGGTGCCATTGAGGATGACCAGGAATCGAGCTCAAATGCTGGCAAACCAAAGCAAGCAGAACAATTCTGCTATTGCTTCTAGCGTGACATCATCTGCACCTTGTCTCAGTACCATCGGCACCCCCTCCATTACCACCATAGTTTCCTCTGTTTCTGTTGAAAAAGAAAAGGAACCCCTGATCTCCACAACTGCTCCTGGTTCCAACTCCAATACCGGAGTGGTGGTCAGCAAGAACAAAAGCCGGCTGATGGAGGAAGACGATCCCCAGGCACAGCATCCACGCAAGAGGAAGTTACCTAAGGCAGGCTCGCAGCAGGTTCAAGTCCAGTTGGTTAACACCGCCATGCAGCAGACGAGGGAAATGATCCAGCAGACACTGGCTGTCATAGTCAACGCCATCAAACTCGATGACATCGAGCCCTACCACAGTGACCGCTCCAACCCCTACTTCGAGTACCTGCAGATTCGGAAGAAGATCGAGGAAAAGCGGAAAATCTTGTGCTACATCACTCCGCAGGCACCTCAGTGTTACGCTGAGTATGTTACCTACACGGGCTCTTACCTGCTGGATGGCAAGCCCCTCAGCAAATTGCATATCCCCGTGGTAGGTGCTTCTGTCATTGTGCAGTGTGTTTTTAAGCACTTCCTCGTTGGCGCGCAGGTGACACCATATGATGGCTGTTTCTGCTACCTCCCCAGATTGCACCACCGCCCTCTTTGTCCGAGCCTCTGAAGGAGCTATTCAGACAGCAAGAGGCAGTCCGAGGGAAGCTTAGGCTGCAGCATAGTATCGAGAGGGTAAGTGTTAGCTGCGCCGTACGCTTTCTCTTTCCGTCAGTATCTTCAGAGTCGACGTTTGCTTCACTGCTGAAAGAATGTATGTTGGTACATATGTGCATGCATTCCAATTTCTGTGGAATTCCTGTGTTTGCAATGTTTGCATGAGATTTCAGATCTTCACCTTCTGGAGTCTGCTTAAGGGGAATCAGTAGGTGTTATGGTAAACTGTTTCTTTCTCCTTTTCCTTCCCCGTTACAGGAGAAGCTGATAGTGTCATGCGAACAGGAAGTCTTACGGGTCCATTGCAGAGCTGCAAGGACGATAGCTAACCAGGCTGTCCCCTTCAGTGCCTGTACCATGCTGTTGGATTTGGAGGTTTACAACATGCCTTCTGAAAGTCAGGTGGGTCATCTGCGTAAATGGCAAATCCAGTGCTTGTGCCATAGGAGAAGACCCAAGCTTGGCAGTATTTGAACCCGGGCCCCTTTGCGATGCTGACCACTCAGCCATTGTGACAGCATGCTATCAATTGTGCTGAGCAAAAGGAAATATAATATAACTCCGGTTTCCTTGTTTACTGTCTGCTGGTATGAGAGCTCCAGCGGTCTGTCTGCTTCTCTTATTGATGTTTGTGTTCTTTTACCTCAGGGTGATGAGAACAAGTCTGTGAGGGACCGTTTCAACGCCCGTCAGTTTATTTCCTGGATTCAGGACGTAGATGACAAGTATGACCGTATGAAGGTATGGCTTCCCCGACCTTGCAGGCCATTGGGTATTTTGGGGCTCTGCTACCCTTGACCAAGATATAGGCCAAGTGCATTGCGCAGTTCACAAAATGTCAAACTGAATCTTAGGTTTTTAACTGGACTAACATATTTTTGAGTAAACTACATATGAAATGTAATCAGTCATTCAGGTATTTTTCAGAAGCTATGAATAATAACCTCATAATTCTTTTTGTTTAATGTAATTTAGTTGCCAATTGCAGATCACATAATTGGATTATGGACTACTTAAAATATTGCCTTGAATACAAGGAAACAAGGAAATTAACTTAAATGGAGACTGTTGTTTTTTTTTACATTTCAGTGATGTGTTTGGTAAGCGAGGCCTCTTGTTCCCTCCCCAGACATGCCTGTTGATGCGGCAACAGCACGAGGCGGCCGCCCTCAACGCCGTGCAGAGGATGGAGTGGCAGCTGAAGATGCAGGAGCTGGACCCTGCCGGACACAAGTCCTTGTGTGTGAACGAGGTCCCCTCCTTTTACGTGCCAATGGTCGACGTAAACGACGACTTTGTGCTGTTGCCCGCGTGACAGAGAAATGGTCTCACCTATGTGACGTCGCCATTAAAAAAGAACATATGGTAAGGGCTAGCCATTTGAAAAGGAATTATTTCTCGGAGATAATTGTGTAAAGGAACAAAACTTGCTAATGATTCCCATCTTCAAGAGGAGGAAGCATTTTTTTTACCGGGAGAACACGACTGCACTTTCATCCAGTTCTTTGCTTCTTTTGTTCAGAAAAAAGCAAAATGACTTTGCTTTGAAGCAAACCCTCTTTGGTTGATCCTTGGTAAGGAGAGAATACATTTTTTTTTAGTCTTCTTGAAAATACGAACCAGACTGAGAAGAAACCCTCCTTTTATTATGGATCAGAACCAGCAAGGGGTGGATCTGCAAAAGACCTAAGATGGAGGAACATAAAAGGGCAGCAGTGAGAATGGACAAGAGAACCTCAAGCTTCTCCTACTGTAAAGGGTGAAGTGTACCCAAGTCACTCCTGGAGGGCAGGGGGTGGGGGCAAGGGGCTTTCCAGCAGTGTCCCCTCCCGCAGAAGGTTGGGCTGAGCCCTAACACGGTCACACAAGGGCAGCCCTTCAGCCTGCTGGTGCAGTAGACACCGCAGCAGAGCACCAACGGGTTGTCTGCGCACGGTGCTCAGGCCCGTGCACCGACCACGGGCGTGTATCGGCCCCGCGGCCTTCCCCGACGGGAGGAGGGAAGGCGGGCCTCCTCCAGCGGGAGTCTGCGACCACGAGTTTGCATGCAGGTCGAATTGGCCTCTACCTTCACGTCTCACAGACCTGTTCATCGCAGACAAATGCATGAGGAAAAGAGGAAAATTAAACCATGGTGATAAGAGGTAAAGACTAAACGTTTAGCAGAAAAAAAAATACTCGGGCATTTCATTGTTTCTCTTTCTGAGAAAGTGACTTGAAACACTACAGAGCCAATGTTAGTTTAAAGGAAAAAACTAAATTGTATCCCATAAATTCTGTACAGTTTTTATATACGTTAACCAATGTATTCTTGCTGCCTTCTAGATAATTTATTTTGCCACACATTACTGCAAAGTTGTAAATAACTTATGTACTGTAACTTCACTCTCAGTTAAGTGTAAAAAATTTATAAAATTATCTTTGTATGTACAGTTCACCTTTGGGAAGCACTTCCCCTATAACAATGGGCCAAAACGTGTACCCACATTCAGTATTTTAAAGACAGTCTCCTGTCCATTTTCAAAAGGTCCTTCACAACCTGTCCAGTCCTGGTTAAAACTGGTCAGAAGAAGGTAGTTCATAGCCAGATCGCAGCTTATGACCCCGCTTTCATGTAAAACAGTTCTCAGTTAAAAAAAAAAAGAAAGAAAAGGAAAAAAAAAAAAAACTTAGTCCAGAATGGGTTTTAAATTAGAAAAGGTCTAGTAAAGATGTATTACTTTGCTTTTTTACATAATTATCAAAGTTTTAAAAATGTAATCTAAACCAAGAAAATGCCTTTGTCGAAGTTTTAGTCAAGCAATTCAAAAGCCAAATTAATGTACAACAAATAAGGTTCTTGTCAATTCTGTCCTACTGTAGAAATGGCAAAGATTTCCACTATACCATACAGTGATATACATGTATTAAAATTTTAATTGTCATTACATCTGAGTTTTAGTTAATGTATATCTGTGATTATAGGCGCACATTACACATGCTATAGGTTATATAGTATTGTACCCATTAGAATATGGTAGCCTGCCCGCAATTCTTTATTCCCCATGTTTTAAAGATTTTTTTCTTTTTTTTTCTTTTTTTTTTTTTTCCACTAAGCTGTGCATTAGGAATCTTTAGGCTTACTGTAGTTTGTAGTTATAATAATTTGCATATAGTATTTAACTGAGTGGAGTGAGGTTTTAGTTCATTTTTAATTTGTGGTATAAAATGTAAAAGGCTATAAAACACATCCTTTCTAAAAGCAGAACTTTCTTTGCATTTGCCATGCAAAGTTGTCATCGTATATGGTTTTAAAAGATTTCAGCTTTAATTTGAAGAAAGGTAGTGCTTTTTTTTCCCCCCAAGCATTTTTTTTTATCATGGTTTTACAAACCAGAGAGCAATTAAAAAAAATAAATAAATCCTAGGTGTTTATTCCCCTCATAGTCAGAAGGTGGCACTAAATAGAAGATATTGGTTACTAAAGTTTTGTGGTTTCGGTCATGGCAAGGTTGACTTGCATATTTCTCTAGCCTTCTCCAGATGTCAGTTAATTCTTTAAGGGGATAGGCCTTGCTCATTTATTATGATGTATTTTTTTTTAATAATCTTGTGGACACGACATTCAATTTACCTTTCCTGGAGGAGCTGCTTTTAATTCTGTTTTAATTTCTCCACGCCCAGAGCAAACCACATTGATATCAGAAGCTGCATACCAAATATACTAACATTTGTCAGAATTACAAGCTTTTAGCTCTGTGGAAGAAGACAAATTCAGTTTTACTGGTTTGTTACTTTAACTCAATTTCTTAACCCACAGTTGAAAGAAGTCAGTAATCAGGCCTCTAAGTTTTGTACAATTTCAGTTTGATTTTAAGGTATATTCCTGTGTTTAGGTGCTCTCTCTGTTTGTGGGTCTTTATCCTTGGGTTTCAACAGGATTTGTTAGTTATTTTCTGTACAGATATCTTAATATCTTGGTACACCATACACACAAGAAACAGTGTAACTGATCTTATGAGACTGAACAGAAGCAACATCCAAAAATGCCACGTCTGACTGGCAGGTAAAGGTGCCGCCTTTTTCTCCCTTTGATGGCTCTCATTCCTCGTTCACGGACCTTTACCTGCTTCACTGACCCTTTGAATGTTGGATTGAAATGTGTGTAAAAGTTGGTTTTTGGGCCTTTATTTTACCACAGACGTTTATATAAATATCCCCACATAATTCATGTATATCCATTTTATTAATCACGCTATTGTGGTATATTGCAGAAAGATGTTGTACACATAATTACTCTCAGTGGATAAACACAATTTTCAATTTTCATTTGCATTCCTGAGAAGATGTCAAAGCAAACTTCTCTGGGCTGGACTTGGCAGAGTTATGCAGTTTTGTCCCCGATCCACCTCAGATTCCTGTCTTTACATGCATTCGGCGATCATGATAATGTAACCTTGAATTCTGCGCTAAGCATAAACACTTCTGGCATGGTCATGACATGGCATATAAATAGAATGTATTCCCTTCATAAGTCCTGCATCCCTATTTTCTAACAGTTATGACTAAGTGATTATGACATGTGGTTTTATTTTTTTTTCCAGATCAGATTTTATTTATTTTTTGTCATTCATTAGAGGCTTGAAATTGTGAGGATCCATTGTCCAGACCCCATTGTACTGTAGGTCTGAGCTGTTTGGATGCCATTACCTTGGCACAAATATGGCTACATGGCATCTCTTCATCCTGTATTAATGTCAGCATCCCTGGCATCTGGTTCACATCTGCTTATAGTACCTTGTACCCGTCATTAAGGGTTATCCAGTATGGCAGCCCCCGCCCTGCTTGGCTAAAAATAAAGTCAATTTTCCTTTCATCTAATTGGCATCTTAAATTTACACTGGACTTGGTCCTATTTCAAGAGCATCCTTACAGCCAAAATTAAGCCTTGCACTTATTGCAGTCAAGTACTTGGCAGTGTTCTCTTCTGCTTTGTGACCTCACTTTGTCATCCCACAACACCTTACCTCTACTTTGCCACAAAACATTGACTCAATTTTTCAGCTGGACAGAATGCTGAACCATATCTCAAGTCACAGTTTCAAGCCTTGGCTCCCCGCTAATCTGTTACTTTTCCCTTCTGTATTAACCTAAACCGGACAGTAGCTGTGTTTAAAAGGATTGAAATCATAACAACGCATGGAGAACTACTCTTTAAATGGTGAAATAACCTATTTATTATCTTTCTGACACCTGTGGTATGTTGGAGCAGTCTCAGATGTGTAAATTTCCCTCTTGTAATGCGTAAACGAGACATTGTATATACATGTAAATATCTCCCAGGACATTTTGCACCCTTCTCTTTGTACTAGTTTAAACTTGCGTAGAATGTGGGGTTCTAACAGCAATGAGACGGTGAGCTCGCTGCCGGTGATGTAACAATGTAATTTTTTTTTCCTTTTTTTTGTACAATGTAGTTCAATTGTGTACATATTGTTAGAGCAGCTATTGGAAAGGGGTGGGGTTTGTTGATGCTGTCGTCAGTGCTGTAACAACTCCAGTACTGTTACGTCTGGCTGTGTTGATTTACTGCAAAAACAAAATCAAAAAAAACAAAAATAAAAATTATAAAAAAAAAAAAATTAAGGAAAAAAACTAAACTGAATTAAAAAATAAAAATTATTTTCTACAGTTGCATGTACAGAGAGCGGGAAAAATGCTGTTGTCCCTCAGAGATTATGTTCGTAAATAAATTTTAAAAATACATCCTTGGTCTGGTCTTCTGTTTTGCGTGATATTCTTTCAGGGCATGCATTACCTAATTGCTGCAGATCAGTGATTCCCATATGTGTATAACAGGTAATCAGGTGTAGTCTTTTGGGCTGTCATAATGCTACTCTGTTGCCTGTTTATAATTGGGTGCAATAGCTACTCAATTTTTGACATGCTCTTTTGCGCTTGACTCAGATTGTGTTTTCTTAACTTCATGTTTTCAAACATTTCCATGCATTTTCCATAATTTATCCAGTTCAGAGTCATGGTAAGCTTTGATTTCATCCCAGTCACAGAGCACACACTGTACAATTTTAAAGACACAAATACACACATTTAAACTGCAAGATGAAACCCATGTGAATGCGTAATGAGAATCAGGCACACAACCCTATTTGTGTGTGACCACTGAGCAAACTTCCCATTAAAAAATTAATTGACATGATCGAAAAACCACATTTGATTCGTTATTAACTTGGGGCTTGATTAAGCTTTTGTGGTG
>JAODKK010000008.1:15615617-15626064 GCA_026774405.1 Petrocephalus microphthalmus | reverse complement strand
CGAAATATAAAATACAGCGGACATTTATTTAATGTCAAGTCATTCAGTTAAAACATATTTTCAAATATATTCAAGATCAAACCAAATATCAAAACAAGGGAATATTATTTGGCTACATCCTGCCTAGTTCCGTAATATATAAACGGCCGAAACAAACTTAAAGGGATCCTCCGCTGGGAATGGATATGCGATGCTGTGCACTTGATAGACTTTTCAGATAATACCTATTCCTCCTGTACCATTCTTATTTTTATTTCTCTTATGTCTGTATTATTTAGGATGCGTCCAGCCTCACAAAACTCGGCTTGCCTACGCAATACACAATTCGTATATAACCGAGTATTAATATCGAATGTTTAATCTAATTATATGCATTAATAACTGACACTGTTCCTAATACAAAATATAATTTTGTTTGGATATATGTTTTGAATAAAAAAACTAGGCTATCGTGATTATATATAGGATATATCTCGATATTCGAATATAGCCTACATATATTCGTATTTGAATACTTCACATTTAACAAAATAAGAAGGTGATGGTGCAATTATTCTGGTACTTTCACGTGTTGTGGAAGATGAAATAACAATGCATAAAAATTGCATGTGCATCTGTATGAATAAATGTTATATAATACATGTTAGGCGGGAACACGGGGAAGTATACACTGGTCTATGCTATAAGGCGACATATAAATAAAGGGTAAGCGTTTGATCCGATCATGTTTGATTGGACAGCCGTAACTGTGTATATATAACCCATATAGAGCCGATTCTTTAACAATTTATAATGAGAAACAAGCACAATAATGCAAAAACACACCGAAACACATATTAATTGAATAAATACCACATTTATATGACTGGGAAATAATAATGAAATGATAAACGATAAACGATTTAAAATTTCATACATGATCCGATTTTAAGGTTATTTGTTATGCCCTGGTGTCCTTTTCCCCACCAGTACGATGGATATAAGGCACGTGCTATATACATCAGATGTTACATGGAACTCGCGGTTTAACAGCATCAACTTATATTCATTTCAATGTTTTGCAAAAAAAAAACATATATAAGTCTCTGAAAAGAAACGCATAATTTAGACAGGGAAAACGTTACGGCAGAGGATGATATATTTATGATGTTTTTCAGTTTAGCAAACACAAGCCAAGTGCGTATCGTGTTACTTTGGGGTTAACAGTTCAACACAGAATAACAAAGGTGCTTCCAAGAGTACACAGATGTATTAAAATAAAGTTAATTTATTATTGTTATTATTAATATAATAATAGTACTAATATTAATAATGTGCTTGTCTACACTTGAGGAACATGGATCATAATACACACATCTGGCCGCGAATGGGTCTTGCTGTCCGTCTAGAAAAACATTCAGTTTTCGAAGTAACTTAGAGAAACGTGCCGCGCTAAGCTGGGCGCTTCGTAGGTCCGTCTGACTTCTGGCGTTTTATATTCTATGTCAGCGTCGTATTTTATTTCTAATTCTAGTGTTGTATTAAACACACACATATGTTATCAACAGATGTCTGGGGGACTACGCCACGGACCATTTTAACGGCCGTTCAGCTTCGACGTTGCATCTGTTTCATTTCGCAGGAACTGTTCTAGACATGTAAACGGCGGTATAGTGAAACGTCACCCCTGTATATTAGTGGAACATAAATAAGAGCATTTTAGGAACATTCCATTGTGCGTGTTTCGCCGCGCCCCAGCCAAGGCGCCAATCGGCGCATCTTCCCGCCACGTATGTAAATCGCAGGTGCGGGAAATTAGCCTCGGTGTCCCCGGGACCCGCAGTGGCGCTTCGGCGTGCATCGGGACGGGCGTCGGAAAAGCCGGCAGGAGGAAGTAAGTCGGCTTGGCGCTTGTTGATCCCCGCGGTGGGACTGAACATAAGAGGGCGCCACCATCGCACCTGGCGGGACGGGAGCGCGCTCCTCTGCCCTGCGCCCCGCCCGCAGGCGGCCGGACAATAGCGTCTCCGTCTGTGAATCCCAGGCATTCAAAAACCTCACTTATCAACCCGGCATGGTCACAGAATACTTTATATACACCGGCCTCATATTGCCACCCACGGAAAATGCCAGCACTCCGAGGTGTCAATTAATTGTATTAATTAGTTTCTTAATAAGGAGTCTGTCTGCAGATCGACACCTGTTTTGTACAGATTGAATATCGACCTTATGTGTACCGTTACAATTGCGAATATTACGGTGTTACTTTGTTACGAAAAAGAGTGAAGTTATGACACTTGGTTTTGAAACATTTTCCGCCAGTTTCTTTTGCCTCTTTGAAAGTAGCAAACGTGAACTTGCGTGCGACGTGGAAGCACTACGTCGCGAACAATGTAACGAAATCCCCAAATCCGCGGGTCTGAACTGATCGCCGTCGTTTTGTAAAGTGGCAGGACAATAGCGCGGGGGCTTCGTTTGTCTTTAAATGCTTTCGTCCCCCGTCCGTTTCCTGGGTGTTCGCCTTTGTGCCTTATTATAGCGGGATGGCACGCGCAGTGCACGAGGGAGAGGCAAAATAAATGCACCCCCCACGCCCCCCCCCCCCCCATTCTATCACACACACACACACACGAATTCGCCGCGTGATTTATCGCAGCACATGTGATATTGTATGACATTTGCCTGTAGCATGATTAAAACACTTATATTACTGAGATAAGCCCATGACAGAAACGGCGCTGTTTCCCTAAGACACCTTGCTACAGAGCGACCCTGCACACGTTGGCCATTTTCTGCAGGGCTCGCTGATGGCTAAGAGCTTCCTCCGGGCCCCGAATGGCGGTATTTCTGCTACATGGCCGCACCGTACTGCGTGCCATCTTTCTGCACCACGCATGTGTCTCGGACAGCCGATCCGCCGCTTTAAGATCCGTCCAGGTCGAGAGAGCAGAGCAGCCCGCAGCGTCTGTCCTGTGCGCACCCCGCACACATTCCCGCGCTGTGTTAGTTACTTATCTCTAATTAAAGGGATATTAACAGCTGGTCTCGCCTGTAAACCGGCTGCTGATTCATAGGTAACTGAGGTGAGACTCGCGCTGGAATAAAACGCCAAGACAGTCTCCTTCCACGTGCCCCAGTCACGCGGCTCCCTTTATTATCCGCCCGGCCCTCCAAGTCCACTTACACTCTATTTTCTACCCATTCATTTTTACAATCTTCCCTTCCCAGGAGAACGGACACATCGCAAACCCTCAGATCCCTCTGTGTACCTTTCACGGCACAAATTGTGCACGGTCTCTTGCTGGAGATTTGCATCTGTCACGATGTGTGCGCGGGTGCTGCGTGTGTGTGTGTGTGTGTGCGCGCGCATTCGTGATCAGTTGTCAGGCTTGATTATTAAAACGATGTATGTAACATTTGGTCATTACACTACGTGTCTTTTGTTATGGTAAAGAACTGACGTCACTGCTCCATGTTTTCATCAATAAGCCCAGATATCTGCATGTCCCTGTCAAATATGAGCGAATGATGCACACACGACCCCTATATATATGCATACATACATACAAACATGCATACATATATACGGGCAGGTCGTGGGCCTTTTTGTTTACAATATACTGTTAGCTTCATGTACCCCGCCTTGTTACAAAAATTACAATTTAGTCTGTGTATTTTGTGGAACGCACAGTGCTGTTTTCTCGGATATTTGATGCCATTTGGTTTGCATTTGTGTTTTTTTTTCCTTGAACCCCCTGAGAAAATCCCCAAGTCTCGATCCCATCGCAGGCCAAGGGCGCATGTATGGGACGGTTCCCAAAATTGTATATCATACATCTTATTGACTAATCATTTTATACATATTTTGAAATGGCAATGTAATCAGTAGCCTGCTACTTAATATGTGTGTATGGTAAAAATGTTCAGGCTTACAGGACGTCTACATAAGACAAAACGTCGGATATATGTTTTCTAAAAGCACAATATAACGTATTTCTTTTATAATTTTATCATTCCAATATGAATGATTTATTCTAGATTTCATATATACATCCAGAGTCGCTTGCAAATGCGATTTTATCATTTTGTATTTTTAAGGAAGTACACAAACAATATGGCAAAACAACATTAAATCCTGTGTGAGCAAAATAGAAATTGTGGAAATATATCACAGATGTTCGGTTTCGCGTCCTCGCGCTGCAGACGCAAAATTCTCTAAAAACAAATTTTACATTGCTTTTAAGTTATTTGACATTCGAATGGGAAAACCATATAATTAATGAACATTAGCAAGTTAATTTCATTTGTGGGGACTAAGGTCCCTAACAGTAGTTAGTAGAGAAAGTAAGTATATCGAGTAACAAGTATTGTTCATTTGATTAGACGGAATCAGCAATGGCATTATCATGACAAAGGGTACAGGAACGGTTACTAACCGGAGCACAGTCTCATCCTTTTGGGGAAAATGCTTTGTAAACGGCTGGTTGGGCAAAAAGCGAAATGTTTGGGGTGTTGGTGAGCGAACCTGTAGAAGGCTTCACCGATCTATACTACAGCTGTAACTATTGATGAAATGTCACCTCTTTCAACGAAGGCGTTTCAAAGTTACTCCCGCTATCAGGTATAGCGTAAAATGAGAAGGGCATAACTTCTAATGAATTACTGCAATGCTTATCTTACATTTCAGACTTTCTACATATTTTTGTTATATATTTTGCTGCCCTAAACAAGTCGTGAGAACCGGCACTTTTGAAAAAGTATCACATATGCATAACATGAACCCGAATCAGGGATTCCGCTGTATTCATATTAATATATGAATATTATGTGATGTATTTGGCAAAAATGACTCGTGTCCTCATTCGTAAACAAACTTTCGAGCATAAACATAACAAGGCTTTGAACCAACAAGCCATTGGATGTTATATTGATGAAGGGCATGTCAGTTAGATGCAGGCTATGATATTGAACAGAATTATCTGTCTGTGAATAGAAATTAGTATTAGTACGTATCTAATGGACCCGGAGAGCAGCGTAGATGGGATATTTAAATTGCATATGATAAGATAACACGCCGCTGGTTATTCATAAATGTATATACTCGTGACGCGTCATAAATCATTCCTAAATGCGCATAAGTTGCGTAAATTTGCAAATTCGGAAACGATTGTCATTTATCGTCGTTATTAAGTGTTTGCAAAAGAGATACACACATGACACGCTGCACAGTGTTTGCGCGCGCGCGTGCACATACGTATGTATCCATGTATGTATGTATGTGTGTGTGTATAAATGCGCTGAAGTCGGTGTCTAAACAAACAAATATATAATGCAGCTGATCCGTCGCTCATCAAAAATTGAAAAATTTCAAAAAAGCAGCCACGAATATACAACGGGAAGTTTTGCCGGTTACTCCTAGTTGCCCGGTACCCTGACTATCACAATAAAGAATAATGCAATTTCCTTAACCGTACTCGCTCGCACTTACAATGTAACAGGATCCTTCAAATTGTACTGCATTTTTATTAAAATGCTGCATCAAATGCTTTTATACACCGCTGCCTGTATGTAACCGTATATCAGACTATCAGAAAGTGCTTTCTTTAACCTCACGTCGTAGTTGCAAAGTGACCAGCGTATTTTCTCGTATCAAATATCAGTGTATTAAAGAACTGTAATCTCAGATCGCGCATCTATTTCCTAATTCAAACATTTGAACAAAATTGTAATATTTCTGATTTAGTTTATGTTTTAAGCATCTGTATGAGGTATAAGAATATCTGTTTATATATGCATTTGACGCCTGTTTTCTGTGGATAGCTTACATTTGCCTGTTTTCTAAATAGCCCAGTGTTATAAATTCGAGCGCTTTTATTAACGTTGCCAACTTATGAGCACCGCCGCGCTTCCCTTTAAAAGTCTTGTTTTCTACCGCAATTTGTTCTGGTTTCATTGCATAAAAGCAAGTGCTAAACATACCCTAAAATTCCGGGCTTAAAAAAGCCGGCATAAATGATTTACAGTCTGTATACTGTTGGTAAATCAATATGCTTTTGCTTCGCATGTCATTAAAGGTTTTATAGACAGCGAACGCAGGCATACTCAAACTTCTGGGCTGTGAAGATAAACTACAGCCGAAATGCACCTAAATCTGCTCATACAAAAGTGGGCATTCGTGTCATTTTAAATGTTGACTATTCGTCACACATATATAACATTTTTGTGTTAATTCATAGCGACACTGCGATAATTTCCCCAGTATCTGTCGCGACCCAATATAAAAGTAAAAGGACAGAAACGACGGGGTGTTTTAAACGATGGCAGGGAAGTCGCGGACTCCTGTAGAATGCGCGGCGCGGTATTATCGCACCGACTCGTCCCTGGCAAAGTTTGTCAAACGTCATGCAGAGACAGTACGAAAAATACCCATAAAGTATTTAATGTACATATAACCCCAAAAAAGGGGAGAAATACCAAAAGCGGTCCTGTTTTTCACCCTGGCCGTGCCATTCCGGCAGAGCCCATCATAACTTTCGCCGTTTTATTTTTGATCAAACTATCAGATATTTTGTTTTCCGCTGCTCGTAATTTCTTATTTTTATTTAATCCCCGATCATCACTTTCCTCTTTTTCTCCTTCTGTCTCTCCATTCCTCCCTCCCTCCTTCCTTCCTTCTCGTCCTCCCTCCCTCCCTCTCTCTCTCCCTCCCTCGCTCTCTCCTTTGCTGAATCTTATTGATCCAGAAGGTGGCTAATTAGCCCTTCCCGTCGTGCCTGTGTAATGAAGCACATGCGCACTGAATTAATCACAGCCATTTTTTGCAGGAAACTAATTAGCAGGAATAAAGATCCAAAGAGTTTTTTTCTTTTCAATCATCAGATCTCACTTTCACCTCTTCCTCTCTCCCTCTAACACAAGACACATCGCCTGCTTAACATCCAAATTATTTTTATACAGCCTTTACAACTAATACTTCGTTTTTTACACTCCGCAACAACAATGATCTTTCTTTTGCCATCCTAAATGCAAACTGACCAAAAGCGGACTGCCTTGATGGGATCTTTAGCCAAACCGTCTCTATTCTGGATTAAAAAGCGAGGATCACAAAGCGGCAGCAAAAAAATTGTAAGTTTCAACTTTGGCTTTTCTCTCTGTCTCTATCTCCGATTCGTTTTTCCCCCCTTCAGTTTTTACACTAACTAAAGGTTTTCTCTATTTCCCTGCCAATTCTGCGGGTTCGCTATTCCCTCGCCGGGAGAAATAACAGTCGATTGCGAAGTTATTTTCATGCAAGTTGTTTTATTTATTCTCTGTCCGTCTCGTTTACCTGTGTTTACATCTGGCTCCGTCCTCGCATGTCCTCATGACTGGGAGAGGAGAAAACGGGCAGAGACAGCGATCCCTTTTAGAAGCGGCACACGGCGAATCACGGGCTTTTTTCGGGGAGCCGTGCGCCGTTCCGCCGAGGCGGGGATCGGTAATAGCTGGCGGTGTTTTGCGGCGGGGACGGCGGCGAAAGTGACGGCGCTCGGAGGGTCGCGGCGGCCGCACGCTGCCCGCAGCCGGGATCGGAGCGCTTTAGTCCAGCCCGCCGCTCCGTCCGCGTCCGGCGACTGCCAGCACGCCGCCTATTCCTCCGTACTTTCGGAAAAATCGGCCACTTCGTCTCCGCTTTTCCTTTCTTCTATTTTTCGACATAATCCCAGTTATTTTTTCTGACCGCATCCGCTGCGTTTAACGATTATTACGTTTATTCGGGTCCTTCGTTACTTCTTTCCGCCCCGTTTTTTTTTTTTTTCCATTTTGTCTCTCTCGTACTTTTTCTCCCCCCCCCTTCCACTTTGTCCATTTTTCCTTTACCCCCCATTTTATTTATTTTTTTATTCCCGTCGGATTATTGTGAGGCGTTGTTAAAGTCGATTCTCGCCGATGCCCCTGTCGGAGTCACATGTAAATCGATCGGTGTGTGTGTGTGTGTGTGTGCCTGCGTGTGTGTGTGCCAGAGTGTGTGTGTCTGTGCGTGTTGTCAGTGCGGGGGCTTTAAAAACGGAGCTCCGGGTCTCCTCCGTGCCAAGAGCGGATCGGCGAGGCTCCGTACGCGGCTGAGCTCGACGCCGAGTGCGGGCGCGGAGCCGGAGCGCCGGGGTCGGCGGGGAGACAATAGCAAAGACCGGAAAAAAGACCGGACGAGGCGGCAGTTGAAATGTAATTTTCATAGGCGGAAAAAACAGGAACCAGACAATAGATTTCTTATTTGCAATTATTGCAAAAATAGAGCAAACCTCTCTTATTACAAAAAAACACACGCATCAGTTATTGCAGGTTTGAATGCGCATAAACACTGAGCGTGTTGACCCAAATTTCTCGATTGTTTTACTGATTCATATGGCAAAAAAAAAAAATTAATGAGTCTAAACATTTTGAGAGCACTGCTTGACATGTCTAGGATGAAAGTCATCAGCTGGAGTCCAGAGTAAACAGAGAAAACATTGTTGGAAGACAGGGGGGGAAAATGCAAAAAAAAAAGGCCTTGCGAGGAAAGTAAGGTGAGCTGCAGAGCTGCTATCGGGTGGAGGGAGGCAGAGAGGAAGGGCTGGGCTGCGGGCAGCGGGGCCCCCAGCGCCGCCCGAAAGCCGTGGCCGCAGGCAGCCTTCCGAGAGGCGGCATGAGAGTGGCAGACGAGAGGCGGCCGGAGCGAGGGAGACTGGAGAGGAGAGCAGACTCAGGGCTGGTGTGTCTTGGAGGAATGAGAGAGAGGGAGGCTGAGAGACTACAGGTCAGACGGCGAGGAGCAGGGGTCACCCAGTGCGTGTGAGAGAAAGGGAAGGGGAGCCCTCCATTACCAGCTGGGGGGGGGTTGTCATGGGGTCACACTGCGGAGAGCCGTGATCTTGTGGGGGTCAACCAGTGAATAATTAAGGCGGAAAAAAAAACGAGACCCCGAGTTGCACAACAAAAGGGGAGGCAGTGAAAGTATTTCTTGGGGCTCGTCGGCCTGGGAGAGTATGGCGAGGAAGCTCTTTTAGGGCGAGGAAGGAACGATAACAGGGGGAAGTGGGGGTGTAGGAGAGGTCAGCTGGCCATGAGCTATGTGGGGGGGGGGCGGCGTTTAGCAAAACACAGCAGATCCCGGATCGCGGCCTTTCCTGGCTGATTACAACTTTAAGGGATTGAAATGGACCCCAAAGGCTGGCAGAGGTGGCTGACGAGGAGGGGATGATGATTTAAAAAAAAAAAAAACGATAAATGCGGATGAACCCAGAAGGGTAGGAGAGGAGTAACTTCTGCTGTTCTACAGCTGTGGGCCCCTTTAAGAATAAACAGGCACTCGTTTGGAGGGGTCAGAGAGGAGGGACAGTAAGCGCTCTCTCTGGCCCAGAGAGGGGAGGGATGGGGGGGCCGGATGTCAGAGTCCAGCTTCGGGATGCCCCGGCGCGGCGGTAACGGCGGCGGGCGTCACGCGGGAGGGGCAGGGACGTGGCGGGGATGCGCGCTCATGCCAGGGCGTCCGCGCTCCCCAGGCCTCGGAAACAAAGAGCAGCGAGACGTTGGGTTCCACCTCAGCCGCTGCCTGGAAGTCCCGTAATTACCGACTGTCCTAAGCCGCTCGGCCGACGGTAACGGGGGAAAAATAATCATGTAAAATTGGATTATTTACCTCACCCCAATTGAACCTTATATTATTATAATATTTTTACGAAACCCTTTGTATTTCTTTGGCCAGTATTAAGGAACATTTACGTGGGGGAAAAGGCTTTATTTAATGATTACTGGAAGAACAAAGTGTGTGTGTGTGTGTGTGTGTGTGTGTGTGTGTTCTGCATCTTTTTTTTTAGTGGTAGCTTCATGCAAATGTCTTTTTTTATTATTTTGCAGCTGAATAAACTTGAGGATGGTTTTCTTTTAAATTTTTTATTTTTTTACGTTTTTATCTCCATTATTTGGAAGGACGTTGTTCTAATTTGAATTAGCTTTTTATATAAACAAATGACCTTTTGAGAATGAAATTCTGCTTTATTATTTAATAGTTTTAGTTGAGTATTGTGCTTTAAGCAAGGCACCAGTGTGCAACTTAGTGAAATATTCATGGAATTATTTTTAGTCAGTTTTAGTTTTAATAGGTGTGGTGGACTGTATTGTGGAGATTCTTTTGTTAAACTGAATATCACGACATTTTAAATGTTAACCATAGTCATTACTAACAACTTGAGAAATTGTCTTAAATCCAGTCATAATATTTTGAAAATACAAAATGTTGTGGATTATTCTTAATTTACATAATGTGTTATATGCATTAAAGAAGGATAAAAAAAAAAAATCTAAATTAGGTTCACCAAAAAATTATAATTACCACCATTAATGACAATGACTGGGGATTTCTAGTTTAATTCTGCTATGTAGATTAAAAGATTGAAAAGCTGGATGTAAATCTTTTTATTTTGGCATAAATGTAATTTTAAATGTGCAC
>JAODKK010000008.1:15454014-15466738 GCA_026774405.1 Petrocephalus microphthalmus | reverse complement strand
GAGGGAAGGCCTATATATATATATATATATATATATATATATGTATTATTATTATTATTATAGTATATATATATATATAATTGTTTAAAAGGTGTTTTGCTTTAATGCGCCAGTTTTTACAAATAAACTTATGGCTTGATTTGAGAACGACTTTATAATCTACACATCTTAAAACGCTGATCATCCTAAGAAAAGAAATAAAATATCCATGAGAATGAACAGCTACAGTTTGCTTTTCTAGCTGTTTCTAGTAAATAAATTAAATATCAAATTTGAGTACAATTGTACTGAGTTTTATCTAAATAATTTCATGAATGGATGCAAATGAACAGTGTTACTTTGGGTTTTCCACCTTATAAGCCTATGCATGGCTGTGGAACCTTCTCCAGTGTGCTGCAAAATCCGGATTTAATCTCTTAAATTCACAGCTGTAAGCGGCTCTGCTACTGGAAATCTCGGTGGGACCAGGGTGGACGGCAGCAATTTCAACTTCAAACATAATTTCAAAAATATAGGTAGGCCTGTGTTTTTGTAGGATCGGAGCCTTGATTTGTGGGGCAGAGTCGGCCTAGAGTTAGTGAGATGGCTATCGGAGTACTACAGGAATAGTGTTATTATTTGCTCCGGATTAGAGTCGGTTCGAGATCCATAAAATCGGTAATAATGGAAAGACTCATTGGAGGAAGGAGGAGATCTCTCTTGTAAAGGATGGCATGTGTTTCTAATAAAGCAGGCACGCAACGCACCTCTTGGCCAGTTACTTAGTGTGTGGTCACACTCAAGCAAAGTTACGGCCGGGTTGGGCGTTTCTAAGTTTTATTTTTATAGCTTAATGAATATGGGAGGGGGGTCTCATAAAGACATGATTAGTGCGCTTTCATGCTTTCAGACGAGTTTATGTCGGGAAATTGGTACGAAATGGCCATGTAGAGACTCCAACACATTACCTTTTTCTAGTTTCTCGTGTTGTTTTTCCGGCTGATAGGAAGGTGGGCATTATCCTTTCACTATGGCTCCCCACATAACATTACCGTAATCTAATAGCGATGTTCTGGACCCACACAAGAAGGCCCTGCTGCATTTGAGACAAGCATTGCCGGTCATTATTTATATACTTCCGTCGCAAAGTCACACCAAAGAGACAGAGGATTGGTTATACTGACGATTAGGGGTCACTGGCATGGCTGGTTTCAGTGTAGGTCAGAAAGACATAAAAGCATTTATAAAAATGGGCGATTGGCACTAGGATGATCTATGTACCACCTGACACTTGTCTGAAAAATATCAACTGCGTATGTCCACAGTAGTGTTTTTTTGTTTGTTTTTTTCCGCTGTACCTGTTGAAATAATGCCGTTCACCAAATCACGCTTCTGCTGGATGGGTATGTGAGAGAATGGATTTATTAATATATTTTGATGTAGACATAAATTTCAAAGATTTATTTGTAATATAGTTCCTTGCAACGGGTGGCATAGTCACATTAGACATCCCGTCGCTGTAAATAGTTCAGGTTCATAAGAACAAAATTATACTTGTGACTAGTTCGCAATAATCTATCACTAAGTACTAAATTGCCTTGTGAGTGGTTGACACTAATTACAGGTCAAATGAGGCTTTGAAAGCTGCAGTGTATGGGTTAGTTGACACTAAGACATCAAAACTGATTGATTGTTGACCTTAATATGTTTTCCTGCCAATGAGTGTTTTTGCATTTTTTTTTTCAATCAAATGCAAAATTTGCGTAATATGTTTCTAAAACAGTACTTGGGTATGTAGATAGTGTCATACTCTATAATTATGGCATCGTTTTATCATCCTTTAATACTTACCTTAAAATGTTTTCAGGTAGGACTTGCAGTGGTGCAATCAACCTTTTCTATACAAAAGAGTCCTGCATATTACCTGGACAATATTAATGTAAGAGAGAAGAAAAAAAACCTCTATACAAATGAAATACAGAGCTGCTGACCTGCCAAGATAATTTAGTAAGTAAAGGTTGCTCTGAATGGTGATATTTCTTTTTTTCCTAATTTATTTACCTAGTTCTCCTTGCACTGTCGCTTGTGTTCCTAAACGAAAATGCGGTAACCTTTTCAGTGTTTTATTATCTCTTTAACTGAATAGCTGAACCATTCATTTAAGCGTCAGGAGCTCTCTCCATCTGCTTGTCATGTGTTCCTTTACTTCTTTGTTTTTACAGATAAATTTGAGTTCATTTCATTTTACGTCATTCTGTTTGCAAGATAATAAGATAAGATATATTTTATTGATCTTGGGGGAAATTGTTTCGTATTTAACAGTATAGTTGGAGCAGGGTTCACTAATGCTGGGTTTACACCAAATGACTTTACAAGCAATTTCACTGTTGTGGACTAATTTCCTTGAGAGTTTTGCTAGAGTTGTGGCCCGCTCCTGTCATGTCAATCATTAGATGTAAGGTGGTCAGGATAGCTGTCTTAAGTCAGTCTTTCTCATGTAGACCTTCCAATAAAATCAGCCATGTTTAATAATATCATACGTCTTTAGTCTTAGCTCATGCAAACAGTGATATGGACAATGTCAACAACCGAAAGGTGAGTGCTAAATAATGCCCTTGCAAGACCCCCAGTCTTTTAAAAGTCATAGTCTGTGATAAAAAACTCTGTGACTAATGACACATGGTCTTTAGATACGAGAGGGTGTCAGATTTAGTCTTCAAAAAGTCTTTTCATACTTTTAAAATTCTTATAGTGTATGGTTAGCATTAGTGGATTTAGAGATATAGAAAAACAATTAAAATGCTAGGTTAGGAACTACATATGGTAACATCAGGATTTGTGAGCTTGTTTATTGTGTATTCATGTGTTTTGGATGCAGATCTCAGATCTTGGAATGATCGTGCACTGTCATATCCTGGATGTACTGACTAATCAGATGAGGGAGAAGGACGGACTTGGTAAGACAATGTTTCTGAAGACTGTGTTATTTGCTGCCCGGTGATTGCATGTAGCATTGCTCAATCCAAAGACAGGGTCATAATGTCAGCCATGGATGTGGTGTACCTCAAACACAAGCAAATCCAATGCTCAAAATCATGGAGAAGGCTAAACCTACACAAATTGACGCAATAATAATTCTTTTCGTGAATTGGTGCATAGACACAGAGGTGCTACTAGAAATTTTGGACCCCGTGAAAGCATATTATAATGGAACCCCAATCTAGACTGATCCAATTATGTTCCAAATTTTTTAGGGCCCTCGTCACTCAATGGTGTTCCCCCCTTTAAAGCACCCATGCTTAGACACAGTGCATCTTCATCAGTGTAGTTCTTCAGCTGTGGTGACTCTTTTTGGCTTTCTGTAGTAAGCTCCCCACTGGGGTGGAGTCACCTCACACCAGCTGCGTGTCCTTAGTGGGAGTCACTGGGTTACTGTGGGTTACTGCAGGTTACCAGGTAACACGCCACCTGGCAAAGTTCTTCAAAATAGGAAATGGCCTGTTGGGAAAAAAATATGCAAAATGGTAATGTAATTTTTGTTCAATGGTGGCTGAGTGCTCTTGCCACAGGAGCAAGAGAGGCCTTTTCACTCCTACACCCCGCTTCTGGCCACTACGCTGTACTGGGGACAGTTTCAACGCTATTAACCCAGAGAATACCTCCTAAAAGCTATTGTACCATAATGAAAGCATGACAGTTTGATCAATGTTGTTAAAAGAATTAGTGGCTTTACATCAAAAAGCTTTTTGCTTTATTTTCTTTTCACATGTCTTATTAAGAGTCCTTCAGTGGATATCTATACGTACCTCAAAAAGCTTTGTGTTGGCCCATATTCATCTATAAAAGTAAAATACGATATCTGTTATGACATAAAAGGGGATTTTCTTTTACAAGTATGTGCTCAGAACATGTACATATATTATTAATTTACTTGTGTTTCCTCTTCACAATTAAGGTTGAGCTATTTTAGTCACTGCTTAATAAAACAAATAATCATGCCAGGGTCTTTAAAGCTTGGCAGTATCTGTTAGGTAGCAGACAGCTTCAGCTTTGCCCAGATGGCGGTAAGGTTGGCTACTATGGTCTGTGCTGTAGCGCTTAGCTTGCTTGCTGTAATCTTGCAACCAGCAAAAATGGGGCATTTCCCTGAATCCTGATGGTGGACCTCAGAGAGACCTTCAGTTTCCTTTTCAGGGACAATGCTGTCATCCATATAACCACATGTAAGCAAGGTTGACAAACTCACTTAGTATTATAAACCTGCAACCTGCAACTTCCTTTAAGTGTTTTTCATATTAGAAGTGAGCCAGTGATTTTGCCTGAAATATTAGAGATAATTTAAAAATGCTTCAAATAAAAAAACTTACAAAATTACAAAATACTATAAAATATTTTAGTTACCCCTTAACATTCCAGTTGGGGGTTTTGTATAGATATGATGAGGTCTAAAACATCCTATGAGTATACTGAAGGGTACAGCATGGTGCTGTCTGTGGGAGTGTGGGGGGCTGTCCTCCCCCTCTTGAGGGCTGTTTTCACCCCCGCGTTGTAAAAGCCACAGGATGGATGTGATCGGGCCCTGTTTAATGGCGTTCTAGTAGCGGACCCAGTTTAATGGCATTCTAGTGTTTATAAGTAGTAGTTTACTTGCCAATTAGGATGTGTATACAAGGATGGTTGGGGTCCAGACCTATAAAAGGGTTACCCTGTGTTCCACCACAGCAAGCACCTTGACCGCTGCCCATGTATAGTTGGGAGTGTCTTTAGTGTGCCGAGTTCACTTTATACGGTCGTTGTAGGGGGGAGTTTGGCAGTATGGCATCTGGGCTGTCTTGACGAGGCCCGAAGCCACAAGCAGAAACAGAGATCCCCCTCCTGTCTACAGCATTTGCCCTCTCACGGTGCATCAGGGGCTGAGAGAATAATTAACCTCCCCCCCCTTCCCCCCTCCCGCTATTTGCAGCAAGAGTCTCTGAGTGTAGGTGTGTCATATGGGGCGTAGTGCGGTGAATGACATCATTCATCCGTTAATTTGGTCCTCTGGAAGGACAGCGGTAATAAAGAGCATAATTAAAACGAGAGTTCTGGAAATGGTGCATTACTAGCGATTAAAGTACTGGGCCTCATCTCAGCTAGCATGGAGTGGGGGGGGTTTCAGGTTCAGTTGGGGCGGAGACGGGGCAGGGGGCGAGAAGCTGCACGCTTTTGGCGCTGTGTGTGCAAACTGTGACACTTGATCTGATGCTAATGTGGCGGCGGTGGGCGAGCGAGGGAGGGAGGGACAGAGGGAGATGGGCAGATAATCCTGTCCGCCTGACGGGATTGAAGGCTGGGATTGATTGATCGCCTAATCACTGGAGGAAATGGGCCTGAAAATGAATGGGACGGTGCCCTCGTCCGGTGCAGGACGCTGGGCAGCGGGGGGGGGGTTCACGCAGGCGGGAGGGGATTTGAGGCAGAAAGAATCGGCCTTAATGTGCACAGGACTTGATTTAATTTTCCCGTGACATACAGCTATACGATCCCCGCTAAATGATGAAATAAAAAACAGGAGTATGGGGGGGTGAGGGAGGTGTAAATCAAACTTTATTGGGGGGGATATTACTTTTTCATGCAGTTTAAAATGGGAGTGGTTGAAGTTGACACGAATCCACAGAGAGAGAGACAGGGAGAATGTCCGTGCCGAGTTATCGGGGGTACAGGAGCGTTTTATTTACTTCATTCAGTCTTTCGAGCTCTCTCTCTCTCTGGCTTGGAGTTTTGTTTTGTTAAATTACTCACAGCTGCAAAGTGGGGTTGTGCTTCTTAAAGCCGTAGACCTTGAGTACACCCCTCACACCTGCCTTAGCCATTTCCTTTCACAAGCTACAGGTGGCGTGTATTTTAATGGTGGCTTTTCTCTTGTGATCCATGTCCATCTCCATCCCAGTCCACACGGTGCTAGGTGTTCAGCAGGGAATTATCCCCTCCACTTCCTGGTTGGTGTTGGGCTGTTGGGACAGAGGTGTGCAACTTTGCATTCCATCGAGGCTCCAAAGCTATGGGGTCATCTGTCGGAGAATGGGGGTGGGGGGTGTTAGTCACAACGCCCCTTTTCAAATCATGCATTTGCATTTTAGACTGAACATTTTCATTCCAGCTAACATAGCAGTGCTCAGTGTCAGTAATTCTTCCCTTGTGTTCATATGGGGGAGAGCTGTGCCCAAGGTACCCACCTTTCCTTGGCAGTAACAGGGCATGGCACGGTCAGGCACCCTCGGTAACCACTGCTGGAGACTAATAAAGCCATGGTTGCTGTGATGCTGATGGGGGTTGGGGGATTTGTCATACCAGTGCCAGAACATGGTTTGACAGCTGGAGCCTGGGATACTCCCAGCATGCCCTTCAGGTGCAGTGGGGTGAGAGAGAACGGGAGAAATGAGGGGGCTGAGTGCTCAGATCAGCCCTCAGAGAGGGGGAATAAATGAAGGAGTAAAGAGCACTCCATCAGAATCCTTCATCCAGACGTTTTTTTTTTCTTTATCCTTTCGGTTGGAATGAAATGATGCGTAAGGTATGGCCATCTCGCTTTGAGCATCGCTCCCTCCTCCTTGCCGTCGATCCTCCCAGCTGTCAGTTTTTGGTGTAATTTTAAAGTTAGCCCAGAGTATATCGTTGGTGGTGCCCCCTGGTGTAACACAGGAGAACCGCAGGCGAAGCCAGGGCCTGTGTCGACCCGCCGCAATTGCGGTGGAGCAATGCACAGAGGAAACGGCAGGTCCCTGATCAATGCATTGATTAGCCGGTCGATGCCTGGGTCTGTATCCCCTCTGCTTACACTCAGCGCGCTGCCCCCGTGTTAAATCGAGCGTGCACTGAGTGCGCACTCCCGGGACGCGCTGAAAGTGGCCCCCGCGACGTCCCACTATCGACGTGCCGATTAGGCCGTAAAGTGTCGACGGTGCGGATGTTACTCGTCTCGGGCGATAATGATGGTGGGGAATTTTGGCGCCCGCTGCTTGTAGAGAGGGGGTTATACACATAACACAGAGGCAAGGGAAGGGGGCCTGGTCCTTTGCGCTGTGTCCACCATGACCGCATGGAGCTATAGCAGTGTCTGCACAGCTCAGTATGACTACAGTGTTCGGTGTGTCTCCATTTTAACAATTTATCAATTGCTTCCTGTTTCTGGGCCGACAAAATGGATCTTTAAAGTTTTTAAAACATATTTTGCAAATTCTGACAACAATACTGGGAAGAGTTTTTTTTATAAATTACATTGAGAATTTCGGTTTAAAACTTTTTAAAAAGGTGATTTGGGTGACATGAATTGAAGTTCTTTTGAGTACAAATTGTTTCACCGTCGTTGTACACATCGATTTAGTAGCATTATTACAAACAGATGTTTAAGGGAAAAAAATTAAAGACTTGGACTGTGTCAAGATATCAGCACATTGTTTTACTGTCATCTCGTTAGAAAGCCGCCATTTGTGAGTATGAATGGTACGCTCCTGCTTTTTCTGGGCCTCCTTCCTGTCTCACTTTCTGGACCTCTGTGTGATTAAATCTTCACATGAATCAATAAGTTTGACCTTATACAGACAGCCCTAATTACAAAACCAAATAGCTCCACTGTTAATGCAGTAGTGCTCTTTAGAAACACAGACAGTTTTACATACTTGGCCCTCGAACATAGTGGAAAACCAGTTCCATTATGCAATAATTTGCTAATGTAGAACACATTCTTTTTTGCCAATGGGTTTAAAATTACAGTGTTTTTAATACCAATGTTTAATTGGTGCCAGGTTTTTCCTTGGCACCCAGGCATGCGCTTTCACACCGCAAGATCCCTCAGTGTCAGTGGGAGTGTTTTTAAAATGCAGTTGGGGGCGAGGTCCTGCATACAGCCGCCAGCTCTGGGTGACTCTCAGACGGGCTTCCCATGCACCGTAATCAGCAGCGCAACCCCAAACCAAATTGGAAACCTGTTTCCTCTTTAATGCACCATTTACGGCCCGTAAACAGCCTGTTTAAAGTGGTTTATAGATTATTTCTACAAGTTTTTCCCGAACTCCGTTAAGTGTAGCTAAACAAATGCAGGGCTCTGCAGCACGACTCTTATCAGGGCCGGAGCTCGGACAGGGTTTAGGAGCCGTGGTAGATGGGAGCAGGTCTTAGTGTGGACCGCAACAAAACTGTTGATAATGCCTGAAGCATCTGCTTCATTTTCCCAGCTAACAAACTTGGCACCGAAAGCTAGGAATGCATTTTTTACAATCTTTTCCTTAATTTCCGAGAGGTTGGCTCACTTCTAGCACAGTATTACGATTTGTAGTTCTCTACAGAGGTAGCGTTAATTCTTTGCCTTTTGTGTGATGAGACATGCGGGACCTGATGTGATAATCGTGGGAACCTGTCTGGGGTATTAGAATTAAGCTCACTGATTGGGTGCCACAGTGATTGGTCCATCATTCGCATCTGGCCAGCTGGCTGGGACCAGTAGTATTGGGCAGCCCTGAAGGATGGCCATGCTCACAGATGGGTGCACGCATGGAGACACAAGCCAGCCAACTGTACAGAACAGCAACATGAGCATCTCTGCCAACTGAAAGCTTCTGGAAGCCACCCTTGTTTTCATTCTTTGCGTTTCCTCTTTTCATTTGTTGTGACATGAATATTGAGACTATCCTGAACTGAGCTTGGATTGTTGCCCGTGAATAACACTACGTCTCCTCAAGGACACATTTGCGCGAAGGCCTACACTGTGAGGCTCTCCCTTAGAATGACCTGGTTATTCCAGCTAACTGAGCCATCAAATTCTTCTTTTTTGTGTCTCGCTCCTCTGACAACAAGATGGAGGAGTTTGCAGAGGGCAATGATGCATGAATTTTGAGCATATTCTTTGTGCTGACCTGTAGCTGTGGGAAAAAGATAGTCTTTTGCATTTATCTTTGAAGGTTGATGTATTGACTTGATTTCTGAATGTCTTTTTGACTTGCTGTTAGCTAACTCCTCTAGTTGACATATACCATACCTGCACTGCTCACAGTAGAGTGAAATGCATTGTAAGTAAAACGGAGACTCTGCATTGCCCTTTGGTGTGTGTAAGGGCATGTGCGTCACCTCTGATGGACAGCCATCCCCTTCTGGGTGTGCCATGACTTGTGTCTCTAGCTGCCCAGACCACCATCTGGTTCTTCACAACCTAAATTGGATAATTAAAGTTTGATCCTTCATATAGCCTCCTGTCCTTCTGGTGAATGTGATTGCTGATATCATGAATTTTACCAGTTTTGTGAAAATACAGTTTTTTTTTCTCCCCCGATGTGGGAGGGACATTGATGTATAAATTGAGCTTAAAGTGGCTTTTAGTTGCGAAATTTTAAAATGCTCGGTTATCTCACCAAATTGTATTAATTGAATCGAGCACCGACCCATACTGTGATCCAAAGAGGCATGTTAATTAAACGTGTGACATTTAGACAGCTGACCTTCCTTTAAGAGTAGGTGGTCATTCGTCAGACAAACAGTTTAGGTCCGATATGAATTGCCAGCTCCCTCTCTGTCTGCGTTGGCACTTCTTGATGCACCAACGTGTAGTATATTTTTGCTGAGTTAATCTGCTTCTCCTTTGTTCCTCTTTTTCTACTCATTCTGAAAGGAGGAAATTGCAGCTGATATTACACAGATAGGGGTGGTTGAGATAGAAAAAAAATCTGTGTGAAGAAAAACCTTCAAAATTATTCAAGCTTGATACATATCTATTTTTTCTGACCTTTAAAGCAGGAAAAAAAATCACTGTAACCTTAAAAGAGAGATTTTTGTTTGAGAAGCAAAGCCGGCTTCCAGATTTTAGCTCTCTGTTTTGGTGGGGAAGACCTGGACTCGGGCCGATCATATGGCAAATGCCGCAGGCACCCAGTCAAGGCGAGGACCCTGACTTCATCGGGCGTTCCCACGCCTTTAATCCCAGGAATGAGGCGATTAGGGTCCAGCGGCTACAGAAATCATCAATTAAAGAGAAGCATACTTAGCGACTTGTAGGGTGCATGGCCTACTGGTCAAAACGGGGGCTTTCACATTGACCTGCCTGGGATGTTCAGCGTGGATGCCAGTCCATAGGACGACCAGTGATGCTACAGTAATGAAACGTGCAAATAGCAGAGTTTCATCTTGAATAGCTTTGACAGCTTTAATTCTATGCAGCTTGTGTGTGCTTTGTTGTCCTATAAATAGCACATTATCGCTATGCATGTGTTGTTAAGAGGCATTGATCTTGGAATGTAGGCCCCTTATACTGAGTCTCGTTCACATAACTTACAAATTTCAGTTATTTAAAGGACCAGATTGAGCAAACGAGGAGCACGGCACATGTGTCGGACTTGCCGTCATCTGATCTGTGGTCAGTAGAAGACATTAGCTAAAGGTGAGACAGACTCCACAGTGGGGAGTGAGACAATGAGGGGGCAGAGGTTCAGTGCTGCTGCAGTTGGTAGGGGGGGGGGGGGCATAATGGCATTTTGGAACACATCTTGTTAAGTTGTTCCTGTGAGGTTTATTTTAATGAATGACATGCATCATCTGGTTTTGAAACAGCTGTCCACAGCTGCACAACAACTGTGTACTGAGATGGGCACATCACAGCAAAGAAATGGTGATGGTGGTTGGGGTGGGGGTTGGTGGTTCTAGGCTGTAATTGCTTTAATTAATACATTTGAGCTGGTTCCAAACACGCTCCATCTGAAGGGTATTTGCTCCGTTCAAATAAATGCGTGTTATCATTAATCAGTCGGTTGGCCTGTTCTGTTTTCCTTCGTACTTCAGTTAGAATGCACAGATGTTTTAGCACATAATTACCGTAATGATTTCCAACACTGAAAAAACACAGGCGGTGAGTGCCGGGCCCACCAGACATACGCGGGAGGCCACAAATGGCCGGCAGCTGGCCGTTCTGGGTGCCTGCCTATCCGCTCCTGTGGTTCCGCTTGAGGTTCTTTCAGGCCGCCTGGCCGGGTTGTTGTTGTGAGGACAGTTTGTTTTCGTGGGGGAGATAGATATAGCTTAAAGGGATTTTAACAGTTGAAAGGAAACATTATTACGACCTAATCTGACTGGAACACCTGTCGTAGCAGGCCTGAGTTAGAGAGGCTTTCAAATGTCATTATGTTTAACATAAATCCTTATTGATGTGTTTTACAAAGGCTTTGTCTCCTTACTGAGAGACTAAGGAGCTTCTGGTTTTTACCCTGATCAAACTCTGTAGTGATTCCGACCTGGGACAGAAGACTGTGAACATCGGTGATCGGCTGAGAGGGTCTAACACATTTTTTCCCAAAAGGCTGCATACAGCATGCCTACCCTACCTCCAGATGCCAGCATGTATAGGGCCCTTCCATCTGTGCCTGTCCCCTTTTAGGATGCACTTAGTGTATGGCATTGGGGAACAAGTGCTCCCTCCATCATGTAGCCCCGCATACCCCAGTAAGACCACATATTTGTGCCATCATGGTACAGCTAGACCTCAAATATATATAGAAAGTCAGTGCTCTTCATTTTAACTGGACATTTGTCATCAGACACAGCATTTTGTCATTACTACTACTAATAATAATACATTTTATTTATAACACACTTTATTTTTCCAAAGAAATCTCAAAGTGCTACAACGCCATAAAAAAGT
Organism: Petrocephalus microphthalmus; assembly: GCA_026774405.1. Classification (NCBI taxonomy): domain Eukaryota; kingdom Metazoa; phylum Chordata; class Actinopteri; order Osteoglossiformes; family Mormyridae; genus Petrocephalus; species Petrocephalus microphthalmus. The sequence goes on along the minus strand of JAODKK010000008.1, from coordinate 15,455,100 downwards.
GAACTAGTAAATTAACATAGAACATCATTAAAAAGCACAAGAGAAATTAGAAATCATAGATTCTCCTAAAAAGAAACGTTGTAAGCCCTCTTTTAAAACTATCTGTAGACTGTGGTGCCCTCAGAGTGTCTGGGAGAGCGTTCCACAAGTGAAGGGCAGTAGCACAGAAGGCCCGATCACCCATAGTGCTGAGATTTGTCCTGGGGGGGGAAGAGACGGTGTGATTGTGAAGTTTGGAGAGATCATGAAGAACTTTGAGGAGTTAATAATTCTTTCAAATAGAGGGGAGCATTTCCATAGATGCACTGATGGGTGAGGAAGGATGTTTTATATTCAATCCTAGCAGGAACTGGAAGCCAATGAAGTGAGCTAAGAATGGGTGTTATGTGCTCATATTTCCGAGCTTTCATCAAGATCCTTGCTGCAGTGTTCTGGATATGTTGCAGCCTCTGAAGACTCTTGCTAGGGATCCCAATGAGACGTGCATTGCAATAATCTAGTCGTGAGGAAACAAAGGCATGGACAAGCTTTTCTGCATCAGGGAAAGTGAGCAATGTTGGCAATGTTTCTGAGGTGTATAAAACAGACTTCGCAAAGGTGTTCAATATGGTCATCAAAACTGAGATGGGGATCCAGTCTAACCCCAAGGTTGGTGACTGATGTGGAGAGAGGACTATTAGAACCAGAGAAGACTATATTAGTTATGGAGGATAACTGAATCTGATGAGGGGTTCCAACTAAGATTGCTTCAGTCTTAGAGCTATTTAGCTGAACAAAGTTGTGTTCCATCCACACATTTACCTCCTCCAGACACATGTTAAGTGCTGATTGAGAAGACGACGTCGATGATGATTATGAGGGATAAGCTTGTTTTCACATATAATTGTGTGTCATCAGCATAGCAAATGAAATGAAATCCCATGATGACTGATGACATGCCCCAGAGGGAGTATGTGCAGTATGGAGAGAATAGGGCCAAGGACTGATCCCTGGGGAACACCACAGGTAACTGACATTGGGATGCCCCAGAGGGAGTATGTGCAGTGTGAAGAGAATAGGGCCAAGGACTGACCCCTGGGGAACACC
>JAODKK010000008.1:15433178-15443462 GCA_026774405.1 Petrocephalus microphthalmus | reverse complement strand
TAGTGTAACAGCTGCAGGAGCATGGGCTATGTTGCCAGCCATACAATGTCCTACTGTCCGTGTCTGACCCTTGTTAGCGTAACAGCTGCAGGGGCATGGGCTATGTTGCCAGCCATACAATGTCCTACTGTCCGTGTCTGACCCTTGTTAGCGTAACAGCTGCAGGAGCATGGGCTATGTTGCCAGCCATACAATGTCCTATTGTCCGTGTCTGACCTGTAATACAGTATGCAGACAGTAATGTATATGTGATAAGCAGGTATGATACAGATACAGTACCTTTACCATGTTATTTTGTTACATAAAAAGAAACTTACTGTACAATAAAATATTTCACTACAGCTTCAGGCACCGACATCTTTCTCAGCTCCTCTTTGCTGCTACGCACATCTTTTGATTTCATTGTGCAACTCTACCTTATGTGAATTGCATTGCATATTTGTGAATTTTATGGATGATTAGGGTTTTTCCCATAGAAATGAATGGATGGTCAGATCCACATATCAGAGGGGACAAGGGTGCATGCTAATGGGTGGCATGCTGCAGGGCAGCTTTGAGGGCCTGACGTCATTGACCTCCAGCTTTCCCATTAGTACTTCCCTGCTGGGGGATGGCCATGGCCAGGGCTCATTGTGTCCTCATGTGAGGTCATTTCAACCATCCTGTTTTATTAGGAAGCACTGCAGTGTCTACTGCCTTCTCTGCATTTGTATCCAGGTGCAGGTACTTCAGCTGTGTTTAGGGATGCAGTTAATCTTACTGTTCTGAAGTGTTTATATCACTTAAAGTGTTCAGAGCTAAGTAGTGATTAATTTTTTTTTCTTTTTTGGTAAAAAAACAAATTCCATTTGCCCTCTTTAACTTGGGTGCCAAATGGCTGTATGGGTAGAGTTATACTGCAGGCTTGGAAGGGGGAACTTGAGTCTGTAGCCTTTAACCACTGAGTCACCTGCTGTCCCACACTTTTCCCCACAGAATATAGAGGTCAAATGAGTAACTCTGTAGGAGTCACAACAGCGGTTCTGCCAATAAATCTGCTCAGTATCCTGTGTTAATAGATTTCAGGTCATGTTTTGTAATAGCTCCAGGGACCATCTATAAGCTATAAAAGGTAATAATTGAGTGGGTGAGAGTAGTGTTCTTGAGCTATGGATGCCAGCACATTGACAATATTCTTGCTTGTGTCTGAGGGGAGTTGGGACATAGGCGAGAGCTTCTGCTAGATGGCTGAGACAGGAGTTAGATCTGCCATTACCGTGGGTAATGCCACAAATCCTAACGCCATGGATGCTAACATCACAAATGATAACTACAATGCTAACGTCGGAGGTGCTAACTGCACAAATGCTAATACTACAATGCTAATGTCGCGTAAGCTAATGTAGCAAGTGCTAATGCCATGATGCTAATGCTGAAAGGGATCTGGCAGGTTCTGAGGTAGTAGGTTAAAGAGCCACTTGGAAAGAATACTTTAGATAAAATTTGCCTATAATGGCTGAATTTGGTAGTAGGCTGAGCATGAGACTACTGCATGGTAATTGGACCGTGGCTAGCGGGACATAGCATGGCTTTACTAAAATCCAGTGAGGGATTATCACTAGATACTGAACCAGCAATAGAGGTCTTACAACAGAGCAGGTGTTACTATGACTAATTTCACTCAAAGGTAGTATTTTAACCAAATATGAGATTCTGTCGGATGTAATAATATGGTGAAACTGGCAAAGTAAATCAGTTTGGTGCTCTACTGAGCAGGACTTTAGTTTTTCGCTTGATATCTTAGTTATGCTGGAGGTGATATTATACATCACCAGGTAATGTGCTACATATTCAAAGAAATTGGTCTTATTCATGGACCTTGGAGAGAGAACTGGCCTTTTGTTTGGAAAAAAAATGTCCCCCCATGCCACGGGTGACATTTATGTTCCAAATTATAATCGAAGTGAAATTTATGCACCCTGTGGATTGTCGGTAGCCTGTGTTTTGTGACCTTTATGATGTTAACATCCTCATCAGATATTTCATATTTTCGTTTCTTAATTGATGTCAGCATTCCTAGATTGTGATATTTATATTAAAATGTCTTTCTAGAAATATTGTTTGGAAGTGCTAACATATGCTTATAACCCACACAATAGCAAATAGAACATGAAATTGTCCACTGTACGGCTTTGCTAAACTGAAAATGAATGATCTCCTGCTAGAAATACATTAGAAAACGTGAAATTACCATATTTTTTGCTGAATTCTCCTTTTAAGGAACTGGCTGTATACTGGTGATTGTTGTGCTGTGAGATAAATTACCCATCCATCCAGCCATCCTCCAAGCGCTTATTGGAAATGGCATAGGGCACAAGGCTGTAGAGCATTCTGCTGGTGATGGTGCTACTGTCAGCTTAGAGATGCCCACTTTACAGATGCCCATTCTCCTCACCATGCTCATTCAGCTTATTACTTTACTAAGATGTCTAGCTGTAAAAACAGTAAAGTGTCCCTCTGGTATGTCAGTCCAGTTAGCATCTGCTCAATATTCCAATGCTGAAGGAGTTTTCTAAAAACCTGGTAATGGAAACCCAGCGGCTTTTTTCTCGCCAGTGACATGATGGCTGCCTGTGCCTTGGGCTACACTCAGCACCTGCACCTCTCCCTGACCCAAGAGCAGAAAGGCCCGGTCTACAAATCTGAGGACCGTCGCAGCTCCCCCCCTCCCTTACTAAGCACACTGTTCAGGGACAGCCATCCTAACACTCTTCATAGACCCTGTATTGCTATCAATTCACTGGCTCTACCAAGTAAGTCCTATTGAGTTGAATCTATGATTGTATTCATGCAGGTTGTTTTTTATATATACATAGTTGTGGATTTGTGCCCTTCTCTAGACCTACGTTACTAGTTTTTGAGATGTACTTTTAGGACAAATACGCTTTGTGCCTTTTCATTGTCAGCGTGCTCTGTGTGGAGTGTATCTGGTGGTGTTTTATGGAAAGAAGCATTGAGATGCTGGTGAGGACCCTGGGGAGAATTAATTCTGAGAGCTAAACAAATACTGCCTTAACACGCAGCAGGAGAGGTGGGTGAACTTGTTGAGCGCTCAGCCACACAATGGATAGAAAGGCACGACGCAGCGTAAATAAACATCAGTCCACTCAGACTCCCTTTGAAACTGAAGGCTGTCGCCTTTGCCCTTAATCGGAACAGCGGAGAGCCATAATTGTGAGCTCTGGGTTCAGGGTCTGCTTTATTTTCTTCTGCACAAGGCCTCAGCGTTGCGGTAGGACTTTGTCTGTCCTGATGTGTATTGTCGTATTCCTGTTGATGCATTGTGGGCCCGTCAGTTTGTCGGGCACTCTGTGTTGGCCTGGAGACATGGTCCACCGCACAAGGACACTCCTAAAGTGGAGGCTATGATGGCTCCTTGCTGAGATGCACCATCACAGGGGGAAACTTCCAGAGAAGAAACTCTACAGCTGTTGTCTCGTCCTGCCCAGGTTTCCTAAACCTTTCGATTTCTTGCAGGGACGCTTTACACCTCTGTCGAGATTTTCATGTCATCTTGAGATGTTTTTACACCGACTCTGATAAATCTGTCCGCCCACATCTAACATGCGATGCTGACCCAGCTGTCATCCATGTTCTGCGCCTGCGCTTGTCTGACATATGAACACAGAACTGGCGACTCTGTGATGACTCTCAAACGCCAGCTTGCCGACCAATGAGAATCTGTCCTTTCAGGCAGGTGGCCTGGTGACCCTTCACTGGCCTGCAGAGCAGACACCTCAGCATGCCTTATAACACTGGCCTTAAGCATAATTCCACCTTTTGGGGGAAAATCCTTCTGACCTCCCACATATATCTGCCAGCTAAGCGCCGTTTAATTTGCTTGGTTTTTTTGTTTTGTTTTTTACCATACTAGCTCTGCTTGGAGCCAAAATCATTATTTTGAAATGTGGATCTTACCTCATGCCTACCAGTGTTGAGTGTGGGGGCCAAGCGGACTTGAAGCCCCAAGTTCATTGTAATTTTCTAATTCAAAAGTAGCCTCAAGAAAATCAGTGAGTGACCAACAACTGAAGAGCATTTGCCATGGATACCTCGTCGCAGTGGCTGGCACCTCCCTGTCGTCATGCCGGCACGGAGCCCCTGCCCACCTCACTGGGTCAGACGCCACATGGCCTGAACCCTGCACCAACTGAGGCTGCTTGCCTCATGATACGTGCATTTTGCATAAAGCTGATGCGGGAGCTCCTTGGCCTCGCCACGTTTGCATAACATCATTTACATCTACGTGCCTTCAAACCGGGGCCTCCAATCAAAGCTTAGCGCCGCTCAGTGTCTCTGGTCTGCCCCTCCTTCCCTCCCCTCGACCACACACGCCATGGGACGCGAGGTGTGCGATCTTAAACGATATCCTCGTTACTCCCTCCCCACCCCCGCCCCCGTTTGCATTTCGTCTGCGCTTTTGGAAGAACTACAGCGACATCTGCATGATTCCAGGCTCCAAAGCGCCAATCTGGTGCCCAGAACCACTGTGCTGCGCTGCTGCTCTCTCTGCGCCAACCCGCAGCCCGTAGCCTTCATTACCGCAATTAATAAACATGGCTAATTGTGTGGCGTATTAAGCCTGTTTAGGGCAAACTGCCTCCCTGGAGGGTTGGGACGTGACAGGAGGGGAGCGGCCAGGCGGATGGGGCAGGAGCGTGGGACGCTCACAGTTTGGGCACCGTGACAGGATATGTCTGTCTTTTTTTGCCGGGAATTTTTTACGTTGAATTTATATCTTTAAAAGAATTAAGATTTTAAAGAAGAGCTGAAGTTTGGTCGTTCCTGAGAAGTTTGCAGAGGCCTTCAGCTCCAACTTCGCTTCAAGACTTCACTCTTCGATTTTTTTGGGGACTTTTTTGCCATATTGTGATTTTTTAAATTCCAATTTATATATATTCCGACATTTTGAGAAAAGGAAAATTATGTCTTAGCCCCCCTTTTGTTCTCTTGTACAAAGGGCTGGACTCGGGGGGGGGGGGGGGGGCAAATCACCACGGGGAGACAAACAAACTGCCAACATCGTGCAGTCTCTGCCCGTCAATTAATATCAGACGGGTGCGTACATCTGCAGGGGCAGCGACGCCCCCAAAGGGGCTGGCGGCCAGAAGGCTTCTTTGCGCACAGAAACAATGGATTAATCGCCCCTAATGACTTGGCACGGGCAATCGCCATCCAGGCAAGCATACTCATTTGTGCATAAATTATGGACAGTCTGCTCTAGGCTGTTGAGGGTGGTGGGGGGGGGGGGGGGTCACAGGGTTGGTTTTGTTTTACTGTTTGCTGGCTTAAAATGGCAAGCGGCCGCGACTGCGTGCCCGCGGAGATTCCCTCACCAGCTTCCCTTGCTCTGGACTCGCCATCCTGCCCGCTATTCCCGCATTCCGCGCCCCCTTTTCTTGGGCTCCCACAGAAAAAGATGCTATTTTACCCTCTCCCTCCCCCGGTGCCCAATAAAGAAAACAAAATACTTCTTTCACACATTTGCTTTTTTAAGTTTAAAAGCATAACCCAACATTACAAGTGCCGTCCACAACGATAAACCTACAACGGCTGCATGTGAGAGACCACAGAAGCAAGGCTTCAGACCAAAACCCGTTTCCAATGACACATTCCAGGATTTGAGAAGGGATAGCGCTATGTTAAGTACGCTAAATACATGTAGATACATATTTCATGTGCACGCCGCCTACTGCTTGTGCATGCGTGGTTATCTCGCTCAAATTGCAGGTCGCCTAATTAATCCGGGTAGGGAAGGTCGAACACTGGCACGTTTTTTAATTATCGTTGGATTTAAACGATCTGGCAGGTTGCCGGAAAACAGTCGCCCGCCTTTGAACAATTTCCACAGAATAATGAATCGTTCATTCTTTTTTTTTTTTACACTTTGTGCTGTTCCACGCTCGCCCCATGCTCTCCTCTGTCAGTCGCCAGCCTGCCTTAGCCATTTAATGATATGCAAATGAAATATGCATAAAACCATTCTGCCGTACGGTGATTAAGCGCCGGGGACATTAGCGCGGTGCCTTGCCAGTCTCTGTCGTTGTGTCTCGGCCGTTCCCTTTTCCTTTTCCAGACACCGCGACCCAACTTAAGAGTGATCGTTTAAGAGCCACGGTGGATTTGGTTTAGCTACGGCACCGATATCCAGATTGACGAGGAAACATTCCGGATGGGGGTCCACCCCGCCCCTAGACGATTTTTGTAAGATCCGAGCCGCGGCGTGTGGGTCCCCTGGAGCCGCTGCAGCTGGTTCCTGCCGAGCGAGAGAAAGGCCAGGGTTTGTCGGAGAACGACTTTTGGGGATGCCAGCCTTGCCAGGCGGTGCGGAAGCAGATCCCTGCTTGCTTGCCGGCCGTGTGGACTTATATGCAAGGTTGACAGAGAAGGAGGAATACATTCTTCCCTTTCTTTACCTCCTCTCCCTCTCTCTCTCCCTTGCTCTCTCTCTCCACTGTACTCCTGTGTTGCAAGCCCCCTTTTTTTGTAATCCATTTTGTATAATGAAGATGTGGTGCAATTAACATCCCCAGTGGAATCAAAATAAAAGGCCATCGCTCCAAAGCTCATTAGCACCGAAAAGATTATAATTTCCAGTTGCGTTCCGCGGCGACGAGTTTTTTTTTTTTTTAAAGGGAGATAAAAACAGAAATCTAATTAAAACGTTAATTTGCTGTTGTCGCGATCGCGCTTTGCGATGCGATGGCTCAGGATGCCCAGAAAGATGCCAGCTTTTTTGAAATAATCCATCTGTGCTGGTGCCAGCCTTGGCTCTGTTATGTTATCATGGTACTGCTGGTGGAGGAGTATGGAGGCACATCTTATAATCCTTCTCTTTGGATGACTTCTTCAATTATTTATAATCCACAACCACGCTCCCTTGTCCAACAAAAAAGGGGGAAAAATGGGAGAAAACGAATGACGAGAAAAGTTTTCAGGCTGCGCCTGTAATTGCTGGAGACTGATTAGTAATTTTTCTCGTTAATTATGCGGTAATTTTTTTCGTCCGCGCTTTTCAACAAATTAAGGCGAATAAATCACACTCCCTGCGTGCTCCTCTTTGCAGTGATGGTGGTAGCGGCACCCATCCTTGGCTCTGTGCCCGATGCCAACGGACCCTGCGGGATGCAGGGCAACCTGCACCGGCACCACCCAATTGGTGCCCGCGGAGAGCACCTTTTGGTTCCTCGCTGTGTTGTCCCTGTGACTGCCGCCTTGCCCCCTCGGAAAGACAGACTGTGGGAGAAAGGACATGACTGGGGGTGGGGTTGGGTAGTTTCTTGGTTGGTTGGCAAGCAGTGGCAAAAAAAAAAAATAAGGAAGAGGGGAGGGGGTGGCAACGCTGTCCCACCTCCCTCCAGCCCCCACCCCTGCGGGATGAGATGCAGGTGGGCTTGCCCCCTTGGGCAATGCATTCTCCTCCTCTTCCTGCTTTTAGATGCTGTTGTCTCTCGTGCCCCTCCATGAAGTTCCTGCAGGACTCACGCGCGCGGGTGTTTGCGTGTGTGTGCCATCTCCCTCACCCATCTTACTGGTGGAGTCCAGAGTCTCAGTCATTCATCTCTTCGGTGATTGCTGTAGATAAATTGCGCACACACACACACACACACTGCTGCTTGTCGCCCGGCTCGCTTTCTGTTTGACGTTTTTCTTTTTTCTTTTTCTTCTTTTTTAAGAAGTTGATATCGTCGCCCCCAAAACTGTGCGAATTTCACGCATCCAAAAACGGGCTTTAATTGGTTTTTAAGTGCGCGATACGATAATTAAAAAAAAAAAAAAACAGCAGGGAAAACCTTAAATCCTGCTCGAGTCGCTGATTAATTTATTTTTTTCCAAGGATCATTAGTATGCATCCTCATGATTGCATTTTTTTTTCTCTTTTGTGTGTCTTTTGTAAACAGCTGCAGCTGACTCGTTGGCACAGTCCCCCCGGTCCTCTCTGCCCGCCTCTGCTCCCGTCTGGGCCGGCCGATTGGCAGCCTGGCAGCATCTGCGGCACCGGTCCCCGTGGCGAGTGGGTCCTCGGTGTCAGATCCAGTGGCCGGCTTGACGACATGCGGCGGTGGAAGCTGGCGATCCGGGCAGCCCAGTTGGCAAGTGGGGAGGGTAGGGGGCATTGGCACGGGAAGCACCCGCTCCTTACCCCTCCTGTCCCAGAGGAACCACTCGCCTTCTGCTTTGTTTTGTCTATTTTTTAAAGGGGAGGCTTCATTTCACTGGAAATCTGTCCCGTTCCCATTCAGAGATCCCGTCGTGCTAATTAACCAAACAAACTTTTGTTGTTTTAATTAATCGCCGCCATCTTCGTCTCGCCTTTGTTCTCGCCCTGCGTCTTCGCCCATCGTCCCTCCGACTGGCAGTGCAGTCCATGCCCGCCGTCTTCAGCTCTCTCTATCTTCCACCCCAACAGATGCCACCTCGGAGACGTTGGCGCGCCGGGGCGTCGCCGGGTAGCCCCCCATGCCACAGCCGCCCTCCTCTCCATAAACGCGGAACCGCTGCGAGGAGATCGTTGGCTGCATCGAGCATCCTCCGCCCCCGTCTCCGGGGCTCACGCCACGTCTGCCAGCGAGCCGCATTGGCATGGCAGAGGAGATCGCCGGCTGGCTGGCTGCCTGGCAGAGGCGATCACGCTCGAGAGAGAGAGGAAGCGAGGGGGGAGGCGCTTGTTCTTAGCCGCCGCCCCCAGCCCCCTCCCATCATGCTACTCGCCACCATGCAACCAACCTCCCCAGGACTGAGCACCAGCCAAGTTTTCTGTCTGTTTTTTGTGTTTTTATTTACCCTTCCCCACCCGCACTTGGCTCCCCAACAGTGATCTCCACAACATCCCCCTGGCATCCGTCCTCCATGCCTGCCTCAGGTCTTCTGGGAGACATGAAGAGACACTCCAGGTGGTCAGTACCAACCCCCAGCAGCTTACACCCTGTCCCGCAACCTGCTCCGATCTTGCGCCCATGCTGCCCTGCTCCCACTCCCTTAATAATTCCACCTCCAGCACTTCCAGTGTCGGCTCGGATGCTGGGCTCTCCTTCCTCTGCTCTTCGCTGAGCTCCGGTTGGGGTTGGGCTCGCGAGCCCCACTCACCCCAGCTAACCACCTCGTCCTTCCGGGTTGTTGGTGGAGTGTCACCACAGTTCCGATGGACCCCATCGCTCGTTTGCGAATTTTTACCGACGGGCGGTGGCCGAGGGTCTCTCTCTCTCTCTCTCCCCCATGCGATCATGCTACATCTACCCGCTTCCTCGTAGGAGAGAACAAACGCTCTCCCGTCTTGGCGCTGCCCCTGAATGGATGGCACCGTGCCAGCTTCTCACTGCCATCATCTGCATTCGCAGTTTGTCTCTCTCACTCGCTCGCCCTCCCTCTCCCTCACTCTCTCCCTCACTCTCTCTCTCATACCCTCCCTCCTCCACCACCCTCTCCTTCCTGCCGCCAAGCACCCCCCATTTTTTTGTTTTATAGGCTTGACATTAATTAACATGCAGGTTAATTGATTCTAAATGCTGATGAATTGCCCGTAACGTTCCCCATAGGATGGTTCGCCCGCCACCTGCCCGCTCGCCCTGCCCGTCCTGGCACCGCCCTCGCCCCGCGGAGCGCATGGCAGCCCCGTCAGCAGCATGTCCCAGTCACACCGTACACCACGAGGGATCCCTGGCTGCTCATTGGCCGTTTGTGCCACCGGATCCCGCCTGTAGGATGTTGTTGTGGCATTTTGTTCTGAATAATCAAGGTTCTCCTGCATCCCCCCATCACATACACATCCGTACCTCCCCACCCCTCTTTCTATGTTTCTTTCTCCTCCCTCTTTCCTGCATCCGTCTTTCTCTTCCGATGATCCTCACACACACCCTGCCTTCCCAGCCTGCCCATCTGTCCCCCGCCCCCCCCCCCCCCCCCCCCCAACTCTCCAAGCTAAGTTCAGTAGACGTCGCCATTTTGAAGTTGGGAGAATTCCGGTTCTAGCTGAAGTGGAGGCATTTTGCTTACTATCGTCTTTAATTATCCTTGTAGCGGTTTGTGCACTGACCTAATAGATTGGTTTCGCTGATCCCTGTGATTCCCGCAGTTGTACCATGTCGCCGGGCCTCTTCGGATCAGCATATTTGATGAGGTAATTACTGCTGCTACATAGCCTCTGAGTATTCATTTTATTTATTTTTTTTGTATGCGTCAGCTGATGAAATTGAAATGGGGGGGCAGAGCTTGTTTTAATTATTTAAGAATTGCACCCCCCCCCCC
>JAODKK010000008.1:15207872-15218049 GCA_026774405.1 Petrocephalus microphthalmus | reverse complement strand
ATATGTATACACACACACACACACACACACACACACACATACTAGAAGAGTTACGGGACATGCTATATTATCGAATTGACCACCACGCATACATGTGAACTGCCATGTGTCATTTTCATATAAATACTGGGGCAAATACAAAAATAAAAAAGGTCAACTTATTTTTTAGAGCAGATGGCGTAAATTATCCATCTCCTGGCTGAAAGTAGCCATATACGTCAAACATAATCAATGTCATTTCATAAATGCAACATTGCATGAGCAATGATCCCACCCACTGTTGACAATTGGCTAGCATAATCCCACCCACTATTGACAAATGGATGACAAAGTGACAGCGTGCGTTTGGTCAGCAGCCGGCATGCTTTATATCGCACCATGCTCCTGCAATATAAACCTCATAATAAAGAAACAGAACTGGGTCGGCAAGTGCTGAGGCACATAGTGCGTAAAAGTTGCCAACAATTGCACAGATCCAAACTTCTGGCATTAACCCTAGAACAAAAACCGTGCACCAGGAGCTTCATAGAATGGGCATTCACCCAACCCTAGTGTTCCCATTAGATGTATGCATTTCAGTTAGTGAACTAGCGTGAGGGTTTTTTTAGTCTGATTATACCTGGACTGACTGAAATAATATTATTAAACTGATGTAAAAAACCTCAGATTGTGCACAAACTAGTGACCAATGGGGTGGGCAATCTGATGATTTTATATCACCATCCAAGATTTACTTTTCACGTGAATTGTAGATCGTGATCTTTTGTGAGGTTCTACTAATGTTTCTAAACCTCACATAAAACTTTTACGGCTGATAATATGGATCCATGCTACGTTCACAGACCAACAGGAAGAGTTCCTACTAGACGGCCGATCAGCCAAATAACATCATGTGTCTCCATCATAGGGTCTGTCATGCGTGACACATTTAAAAAACAATTCAATGTCAGCTATCAGCACAGCCGATGAGGAGCTGGTACCGAAAAAGGATCCGACGTGAATAATGTGGCAGTGGTTCGCCTATGGACAGTCAAACTAATCTAAAAACTTTAGATTTACTGGGTCACGGTAAACACTTAGAGGCAATAACAAATGTACTCAACCACCTTAAAAAAGAAGTATCCAACATATCCAACCAAACATGAATGCAAGACCTGTATTCAGAACAAAGGCACATCCAGTTAGTCTGTCTGAAACAGTCCATCTAAAAACTCATTTTTCTAAAAACTCGCCTTTTCAGTGTGTATATTAACATTCTCCCAGGAATGTTAACACCCAATGCCTCAACTTAAATGAAAGTGGGACCTCAAAGTGGTGAGGAATTCCACCTATTTTCTCAAATCACATGCACACAAGTGCGAAAAGATGTGATAAAAAATCCCACAGTCAGAAGAAATTGGACAACCAGGAGGAATCACAGGGAAGGTTTGGCATAGTCATTTTTCAGGTGGCAAAACACCGACACACATCGCCACGACAACACAGGGATGCCATTTCACAAGGTGCTGGGTGTACCCCACAGGTACTTATAGAGCAAGTGGGAAAACTGGTAAAGCTGGGGGCTTCACTCCCCCACGCATCTAATTTGAGCCTCCTGGTCTGCTCTCAGCTCAGCATAGCACTGCACAAGCAAACAGATCCACTTAAGGCCTGGACAACGCTCCCTTTGTTTCTCATCTCACTCAGCAAGCCCAAAGTAACGTCCAGAACAACCAGCTCATTTTAAAAGGTGCCACCAAGTCACAGCATGCGGGGGGGGGGAACTTAACTTGGTAGGCAGCAATGGGCAGGAGCCAAGGCTGTAATATCACAGTTCATCGTATAATGGAAGCATGAGCATTTAGCCGCTAATTAAAGCTACAATCAAACTTCACCTGCAGATATCAAGATGAGAAAAGCAATCTATCACTGGCAAACCCCAAGCGACTTACAATTGCTCAGAGTTTTAAAAATACCCTACATACGTACCTGGTGCATCTGCATTCCCTATAAGGTTTTCCCCGATTTACCAAAAGAAAATCCACTTTTATTTATTTATTTTATCATCATTGTGTTATTTTTGTCTTATCTTCTTTATTCTTTTGGAGTTTTGTTATATTTGTTATATTATGTCCTTTCCTTTTCCTTATTTTTCTATGCAACACCATGTGGGCCTGAGGAAAACAGCATTACAGAGCACTTACTGTATATAGATGTATTGACAATAAACTCCTGCCGACTTGGCAGTAACATCACTGAATCAGGCTGATAAAATAAATGCCCTTAATAACCAGGTAATATGAAATGTTCTTTTTATCTATAAACTCACTCCCCCTCATAAGGGTAAACCCTCTTATTGGGTGGGGGCAGCGAATGGCAAGGAGCCAAGCATGCAAGGGGCATCACACGTTTGTCCTACAATAACATATGCTGGGGGACCTGTGTATAACTGTTACCTTTGATAATTATTTAAAATGTGAAGGGAAAAGGTGACAATGACAGAGCGATGAGAAAACCACCATCACAATTAATGCGCCAGTTTTGATACCTGCAAATGGTTGATTGTTGAGTCAGCTTCTTCATATTCTTTGGCACTCCCTCGGTGAAATGGAAAAATTGCAAGATGCTAGAAAAACTTTCAAGTTTTAGAAAAACAAAACAATTATTTGCTAGTTTGCTAAGTATGCAGCCAAACGTTAAATTGGGCTAAAAGTAAATTCAAGGAAAATACGTGAGCAAGCATTTTTACTGCTCTGAATGTTTGCCATGCAGCTGGTCAACAGTAGCACCACCTGCACGCTTGGAGACTAATATTAATTGTGCATAAATAAGTTCATCCAACCATTAAGGTCACAAGGAGCAGCAGGTATTTCAGGAAAATGGAAAAGCTTCACCTATGAGAACACAGAAGAAACTGAACTATACAAATTCACCACCTGCAGATACACCTGAGGCTGGTCACCTGGACATGTCAGATACCTTTCCAGGATATTTCCCCTTTTGAGGTTACTCAAGGGTTCCTCACTCACTCATCGCCTTATCAGCTTGACTTGTTCCACCAAGCTGGCTACACTGACCTATGAGAAAAGCCATCACTTTTTGACAGTTATTCCCATTTTGAACCACTTGCATAATGAATACTGACTAAGACTCACCAGGGCAAGCAAACGAAACAATCACTGCAGAGTGGAACTACACTTTAAATAGTATTGTAAAATTACTCCCTTGTATAAAAACTCCCTCACTAAAGAAACCATCTGAATAGCCTCGAGTCTCTGGTGAATATACCAGGATTTGTTTGCTCCTCTATAAATATGGTGATGTGCAGGTTAAGCATCTGTGCCCATGTCCTCAAGGTCATGGGTTCAAATCCCAAAGTAATAATATCACAGCCACACCCTCGACCAATTTCTCCATGTGAATGAGTAAAAGTGACACAATCTGTTGCGAACTTTTTTTTTCTTTAAGCTGACTGCACTTAAGTCCTAGTAGTACTAATGAATTTTAATTAGAAATCTGCACTTTGGAAAAACAAAACATGTACTTTTTCCTTATATGTTTAAGAAGACTGCTGAAGTTTTATGTCCTTGTAGGTATAAGAATGCAAATTAGTTCAACAAACCATGATAAAACCTTGGCAACAAAGGCAGGAAGTTTAAGCCTGAAAGCACAGGAAATTAAAATTACACAACAACTGTAACATTTTTTTTCAAATACATACACATGGAGCATTGCAGAGGACCTAGAAATGCCTCCCAGATAATCTGCTCGAGGGAAATCTGTCCAACCCCCAGTGGGTGGGTATAACAGAAACAAGGATGGCAATAGCTTTAATGAAAACCCATTTACAGTGCAGGAGTAGGGAAATCTGGATCAAGAGCACAATGATGACAGGCTGCGGGGTTATCCACATGGGAATAGGTACCAGGAGATCAAAAGGAAATGACCAAGGGTTAAAAATTCAGACTTCATTTCCCATTGGCAACACCCTGCCCTTGTTAACAGGGCACCTGAACAGACAAGAGCATAGCTGTGAGAGAGATGGCATGGGGCACAAGTGGGGGGATTTCAGATGCAGGAAAAGCATAAGACTTCTGCCTGACAATGGTGCCATGGCATCGTAAGGCGAGCCTGTAACCCGGCCCGGCCACCATTCCTTCCACAAGTACACAGGTTGACAGGTAGCCTCATAAAAAATTCATTGCAGCATTGACTTCGGAATGGAGGGGACAACATTGAGCTGGCCGCAGCAGTTTGGTCTCAACGACTGTGCCACAAAACCGGCCCATGGGGCAAAGAAACACCGTGCTCCCACTGTCCTACACTTCCACAAACAATCTGTATCTGGGATAATTTAGATATATTTGGTTCAGAGGTTAAATCTATGGCTTTATAAAATAAAAACTTGGATGTGTTTATTAAATAAGGTTGTTCACTCCAATGTCACACCCTGGCAGCACATAGAAGACACATGATCTCTCTGAATCAAACACCACACATACACAATCAACAGACTTTCCATTATTCTGACCAGTGTCCTTTTCTGTGGTATTGTCTACAGAAAGTGAGATTCCAGGCAGTAAACTGCAATGTCCAAAGGCTGTTGTACATTTGCTGTGCTCGTGATAGGTTCCCTTCAGTGAGAAGAGCCAGAGAACCATGTGACACAAGGATTCGCAAGTTATTATGGGGAAGGACAAGGATGACTTGACTATCACATAAAAAAAAAAAACTCTTGGTAGAAAAGAAAGCAAACATAAAAAGTACAAAGCCAGTTTGGGAATTAGAGTACTACCCAGTCTCGGGGTTGAAAGCACACACAACGCACCAATAAATAACCTTTCTGCAAACAGGGGCAGGTGCGACTAATCTAAAAACACTCTTCCCACCTGACTTTCTCTCTTGTGACTTCCATTCCTTCCTACATTTTTTAGAGGAAATGATTGCCAGTCCATTTTACAAATGTTTTTGTGACAAAATTGGCAAACGCTTGGAGTTTTCAGCATTGGAACTTGGTTAGAGTTTTCTGTAAAAAAAAAAATAAAATGAGCAAATACAATGAGCAAAGTAGTCTATAAAAAGCTTGTTTTTGGTTAACATGCAAGCCATGCATGCAGAGGAGGTAACTATGGACTATGTGGAGAGTCAAGGCAAAAATGGCGAAAATGCATGACTAACAAAGACGAAAAGGTTATGACCAAAAAAGATTAAAAGAAAAACTGATAAAAATAAACACAGAATGCCTGGCTGCACATTCAACACTAGCGAATGTGCAGCAGCCATGTTGACAAATGACTGCTTTTCATTCATCAATCATCTTTAAAAGCTCTAAACAAAAATCCAACAGGGCCCATGCCAGTAGCTCCAGGTAAGAGAACCGCAGGGTTCATTGTGACATCCTGCATTGTCTGTAGCTCCTCTGTGCCTAAACACACAGAATATGCAGCATATATTTATTAGAGATTTTATTTGATATACTCATAGCAGCCTGGTTGAAGTTAACTATTAACTTGTGCTGCCCCATGGTTCCAAACAGAACATCTTCTTTTATGTTATATTATATAAATTTGGGCAGAGCCACAATTGAGTACTATGATTGGATATCTATACTTCTCTGCGATGACAAGCCATTCCCTCAGGTGTCGGTCAGCGCTGCTTTGTTTTTGTTGCCATTTATGACCGTTTTGGATTTTCTAGCACTAAATGGAGACATGCAGACAGCTCAGCAGACAGCGATTAGGTAAAACAGGACCCAGGGCAAAGCCATACCATATAAAAGCTTCAGGTAAGCCACAGTGCCAGGAAGCAGAATGCTCCTACACTTCTAGAACTAATTTCTTCCCTCAGCAGATAATTTGCCTATGCTGAAAATACAGCCCTCATGCAGCACCTAGAGGGCATGCTTCCAGTTTCCAAAGCAACGGCACGTCCGGGAAACATGACGGCAGCCATCGTCAAGCGCAGTAACCAGAGGTAACAGAGACCACTCTCTCAACTCAGGTGAAGCTCCTGGATCCATAGCTCGTCCCAGGCAGTGACCTGAAACTTCAGATACTCAGGTGAAAACATCAGATCTACACTTATCATCATCTGCATTATTTCACAAATTACACAATGACAGCAAAGACAGCCAATGTGCAAGCTGCACTCAAATAAATGTCAAGCTACAGGTTTATCAGCAGGCTCGGGCGTGAGAAGGCCAAATTGGAGCCTTAAGTCATAAGCAGTCAAGCAACGCTTTTCTAAACAGAATATATGTGCTCATGATAAAGCCACGCTATGCTGCATTTAGCAGATTTTCACCATGAAAGTGCGAGTCAAACTATGGCATTAAAATAGAAATATTTTTTAAAAGTAGAACAATTACCTTGTATAACCATTAATAATACCAAACATTAACTCTTTCATGTGCAATCCTTGCTTTAAGACTGTTGTAACCAAGGTTTAAAACTGTGTGATATACAAAGCAAAAGAATATATATATTTAAGCAAAGAGGAGTTTCTTTACACAGAAGGTGAAACTCAATCTTCAATTGAAGTTTAGTTGTGTAGAAAGAAAACATGGCCATGGATGCAAATCTTTAAATGCATCAAAAGCCTTCAACATTTTCACCTACAGAATGTGTATGATCACACTAAAATTAAAAGTACCCCCTGCATAAATGAGTTAATCACATGACAAACCTTGGAAACCAAAGCGGAGCGTAACTTGTTAATGAGGCCGTGCTATTTCCATCAGCCACTCCACAAGCCTCCACTGGGGCCTGGCAGCACTGCCCTCTCCTAACCAGCTCAGCCCACCTTAGCCTTAAATCAGCTGCTTGGCAACAAGGAGCACACACCTCCCACACCTTTATATAAAAAATAAAGGGGGCTTTTCAGGCCTGGTGACACTGCTAAACTATAGACTTTTTGCATTCCTGGCTTTTTGTGCAATTGAGAATACAACAGCCCTTTAAAACATTTTTGATAAATCTGGGAGGTTACAGTACAGTAGACTTAAAATTTTCTTCATGTTTTCCAAGTTGAAAATTTGAAAAGTGTTACATTTCGTTTGTTGACAGCTTGGTGGATAACACATGAAACAGTGCATTAAAGTGAAAACCCCCAATGCAAAGCAAGACTCTCCCAAAGCAGATCAGTGCTGCTTTGTTTTTGCATTAACTATTCAGGCTTTTCAGCAGTAAATGTAGATTATAGATATAATCAAAGAAACCCAGCATCTTAAAACAAGAGGGACATGGCACAGAGTTTGTTTAGCAAAGGAGAATTAATATCAATGGCACACACACACACACATACACACACATATACACACAATTTGCACAGCAGCTACCCTGATACCACTGGTCCATTTGCTATGGTGTGCCAGAAAAGCCAGGACAGAGGACTACCTATAACATCCATGTCCACATGGAACATGCTGTCCTCCCTAACTTTTGCATCAGCCATGTGCTGGAGGGAAATGGACTGTCAAGACAATTTATCACAATTATTACCCAGAATGGGGGGGACAGCCCATTCTGTACTCAAGCATACTTAGAATAAAGAACCCTACCATACAGCATGCATGAAATATAACATGTTTCCTTTTGACTGGGTACGGCCTTTGGTTCATAGCTAAGCCATTCCCATATGAATGAGGTAAAGATATAAAAAGAACCAGGTGTCTATGCTTATCTGGGATTTCCTTCTCTTGGTTATGAATGAGGCTACAGAACGTTTATTAAAAGCAGTACACACGGCCCAAGCCTAAAAATAAATCTATTAGCATCTTCTCAAGGGCATTTCCCTGTCATTTAGGACAGAACGAGCATATGGTTCTGCCATCTCCACAGTCCTTTTTGGATCACATGACCTCAAGCTGCATCAGGGCACACAGTTCCTGGGGCTCCAGCACAGTGGTGGGTGGGTAAAAATGGATAGCAAAGGGGGAGAAGGAAAGTCAGCAAAAAGGGAAAAAAAAAAAGTTATTAGCACAGAAAGCATCCGTTTTGTTGAAGCAATGCTTTACATGGCATTAATAATTCCCTTGGTGGTCACAGGGGAACTCTACCCTTGATTTGATAAGCAAAACAGCATTTTATGTAGAATTTCAGACTGGCTTCGAAGCAGGTCATGAACTACTGAACTAAGTGCACACCTTCATAATACATATGGGAGGTGAGTTCACACTGTTGTGACTCAACAGGGAAAATCTTACGTAACATTCTTCCTAGCACAGACCAAAAGAAACAATCAAAAGGAAACTTCCAGATATCTCCCAGAACAAACCCTGTGTTCAAATGCCCATCATGCACCCGAGTCATTAGTAGATTAATAATAATACAACAGACCAGCAGTCCCCAAACATATGAGTTCATAAATATGCATGTTTCCTGTAAGTACAGTCTCCCCTGAAGACCCAATGGAGAGTCAGTGGAAAAAAACAGATTGTTGCCTGACGGCTTCAATTAAATTCTGCTTACATACTGCCAATTATAATTAAAGGAAGACCCATTTAATGTGGATGTGTGCCTTGCATAGCTGTAATAGCTTACTGCTTAACATTAGAGTATTTGAGCTGGCAACCTTCGGTTATAAGTACATGTCCTAAGACCCCCATGCTACCCACTACAGAAATCCTGAGAGCAGTAAAAATCGGCACGTCAGCCAACTGTAAACTAATACTCAGTCATCTATTTCCCGAATATTAAATTATGACATTCTCAAACATTAGTCACCCAATGAAACACATGCTTAAATAGTATAGCAGCTTTATTAAAGCATTTCTTTTTTCTTTTTCAGAAAAAGAAAACATTTATAAAGGTACTCGTATACAAGCCTCCATTGTATTATTCTGAGCCAAAATCAGCACACTTAAGGCACACATCTTATGCTGTTCACTTTTAGTATACAGATTGTGCAAACTGTGGTCCAATTTTAGCAAACATTTTGGTTTATTAAGTAGATTAATGGCTCAATTCACCAAGACTATATTTCATGTGTGAGTGATGCACTAAAAATATACTTCCTGAGTTTGAAAAGTTGTAAATATGTAAATATGATGTGTACACTAAGAATATAAAGGATAAGCATAGGAAGATTTTCAGGTTTAGTTTTATGAATTTCCAAACTAATTATGCATGAAATTATTTTCTGAAAGTCAACATTAAAATCAGGTTAGCTAGCAACCAATATAATTCACTATAAAGCTGTGCTCTCAGAAAGCAAAACTAAAAAAAGACCAAGGAACATGACCTGGTCCTTATGCTACTACACATGGATAAATGTTCATATCACTTAACCCACATTAACTGGAACTGCAATCTGCAACGTTCAGTTACTTAAGATATTATATTATAAAATATTCTTTAAAAATTAAAATTAGGGCTGCAAAAAATGATTATTTTGATAATGTTAATCATGCGATCGGGTGATCAACTAATCTATTAGTTGGCCCCAAACAGGGTTTAAAGAAGATTTAAATAAGTGCAAGTGCTTTACTTAAAAAAAATAAAATAAAATTATATATAAATACACAAATACACACACAAGATTTCATAAAGTAATATTATACCTCATTACCTTAATACTGCCCAAGCCTGGTAGCAAAACATTTCGTATTTGTTTGTTTTTGTTGCAATAGATCAACACTCAGCTCATCTAGTGGAATAGCATAGCGGTATGCTAGTGCCAGTATGGAGTCGGCACATAAAACTGTGCACCGATCATAACCGCAAGTGGAAAAGTGAAGTATGAACTAGCCTTTTGTTAAATTTATTTGTACAATCAATCGCACAACATCGCTTTCCCATTTTTTGTGGTATTCAAGCTGAACACAAACGCTGCTACTTTGTTTTTTGCCACTCAGTGGGTGTGAGTGCAGTGCTGTGATGTCATGCGCATACTCTTTGCAGGAGGAGGAGCATAATAATATCAGATAAGGGTGATGATCTGGAAGTGTTTCACGCTTGAAACAACTAGCAGCACAGTGATTTGCAATTTTTTTTTAAAAAGTTTTGAGAGGTGGAAGTACTGTTTGGTGGTAAATCAGACTAACAGCACACGCAACTATGTCGCACAACGCTAGTAATGTGAAAAAAAAGCAGTGGATAATTTGGGAGTCGCTAGCTTGGGCTGTCTTATGCACTCGCTACAGCTTGTGATACACTAGGGGCTGCTATCGCAACAAAGTGTAAGTGACGTTGCTGCCAGT